>VZTF01004053.1:75654-111601 GCA_013397755.1 Cnemophilus loriae
CCCCCCCGCGGCGGAGGGCGCCCCCTGGCGGGCGGTGCGCGCCCGCGGGTGCGCGGGATGTTCCAGCACAGCTGCCTGGCCCCAGCACACACGGCCCCAGCACACGCTGCCCTGCCCAAGGGTCATCCCGCGCCCCATGGAATCACAGAGCATCCTGAGTTGGGAAGGACCCATTTGGATCATCAAGTCCAGCTCCTGGTCCTGTACAGGATGTCCTCAAGAGTCACACCATGTAGCTGAGAGCTTTGTCCAAATGCTTCTTGAACTCTGTGAGGCTTGGTGCTGTGACGACCTCACTAGGGAGCATGTTCCAGTGCCCAGCCACTCTCTGGGTGAAGAACCTTCTCCTGATATCCAACCTAAACCTCCCCTCACTCAGCTTCCACTCACAAGGCCATTCCCTTGGGTCCTGTCACTGCTCACCGCAGAGAAGAGATCAGTGCCTGCGCCTCCTCTTCCCCTCAGGAAGTTGTAACTGCAGTGAGGTCTCTTCTCAGTCACCTCCAGGCTGAACAGACCAAGTGACCTCAGCCACTCCTGATACAGCTTCCCCTCAAGGCCCTTCACCATCTTCGTGACCCTCCTTTAGACCCTCTCAAATGGCTTTGTATCTTCTATTGTGGCACCCAAAACTGCACACAGGACTCAAGACGAGGCTTCACCAGTGCAGAGCAGAGCAGGACAATTACTTCCCACACCTTCTGGGAAGAGGCCTAATCCCATGCCATACTGTGCAGAGTTGGGGGAAAACTTAACCTCAGTCTAGGCAATAGCTGCGGAACTTTTACCTATCGTGGAACCTGTAGCAATAGCAGGAAAACCTCAGCCCCATGACCCTCTTTCGCAAGGCTCCTCACAGACACAGTGCTCTGGAGGGGTTTGCCCTACACAGCAGTATCTCAGCTGATGTGGTAGTCATCAGCATAGACCATGGACCACAGTCCCTTATCTCAGGGTTGCCGGATAAAATAAATACCAGTATCCATGTTACAGTTTTATCAGCTATAATGAGATTTTAGGTTTATCTAACCCATGGCATTTATGGGAGTAGGTTGATACACAGCCATCTGTATAGCAATACCCACCTTCGCAGTTACATTGATCTGATTGTCTCAGTAGGGAAAAAACCCAACAATAACACACATTCTCCCAGCTGACTATATATATGTACACAGCCTGGACAAAAAGTTCTTTCTTTTTCATGCCTACAAAGATTTCTTACACCTTCCCATCTGACCCGTCTTTTCCACAGACAAAAAAGAGGCAGGAGGTGGGAGGGAAGAGAGAGAATAACAGCAGAGACCCATTTCACTGACACCCAGCTAAAATAAGGTATTTATACGCCAAACTCTCTATTCTTTAGTGGAAAAATTTCAAACCCAACAGCAATGCTGTATGAGTTTGGGAAACTCTGGTTTCACTGAGTGAACAAAACCTAAATTCCCCTCTTTTCAAGCATCAGAGACCCACAAGGGTACAGCCTGACAAAGATGCAAGACAATAATGCAAAATTGAAAGTGTTCTGCAAACAACAGAAGCGTGGCAAACATTGACAAAGAACTGCCCATTTTACAGGTTTGCAGAAAATATCAGCAAATCAACAAGATTTGTTGAAGACTACTGTGCCTCCTTTCCAACTGTGAAAGGCAAAGAAGGTGGCCTCTTGCTCTGCTGTGGATCCCAACTGTACTGTCACACAAGGTCCCAACTTCTGTCTCTCTTCAAATGGGAGATGAAGTGAGGCTGCAGCTTCCGTGGCAGAGTCAAAGCAGAACCTCAGCTGGCCTGAGGGAAGGAGTGAATCTGTGGCCTCTTAGATGAGAGCTTGGATTAGGAACTACTGGCTGCCAAACCAGAGAAGAAAAGGTGGAATGGGTACCTAAGAAGCTGCCAGCATGTTGTAACTGGGGCAGGAGATTAGTTTGCTTGGAAGGAAATACTCTATTGTGACTGATTAACTTCTATTTCCAAACACGTGCAAATAAAGATAGTGGAAGTAACCCTTGCACCTTCACAAACACAGTAAGAAAAGCCTGAAAAGTGACTCTTTTTGAAACAATTTTTTTGTTTTTGTGTGGCAGCCATTAGGTGTTTCTCACAAAGATATCTGAACAAATAGCAGTAGAAATAATCTTCCTGATAGGAGAAATGTTTAAGCAGGTTTAAGTCACTGGTAGAACTGCTTTTTTATATCATTATCAATTCCCTGCTTTCAGGCAGTGACTCAGTTCTTTTTCCTGGCCTGCAGCCAGGTTTGACACTGACATTACTGTATTTCATATCCCTCTGTACAAAATCAAAGACAATAAAACATGCATACAGAGAGTTTGTGGGATCATAGCCCTAAGAAGGAATAGGTTAAAAAAGAGCAAATGCCAAACCCAAAATTTCCTAAGGTATTTGGAAAGACTGAAACATAATACTAGGACAGTGCCAGGTCAAAAACCAGTGACACAGTAAAATAATTTTCAGACCAGTTCCCTGTTAAAACAATTGGACAACCAAAACAAGTTACTGTCTTCCCATTATCCCCTAAAGTTAAAAGTTTGCATCCCTCTAAATGCTCCATGGAAAGATGTTTCAAAAATGCAGTAGATGTAGTTGACAAGATCCATTTGGTTATATACATTCAAACAGGGACAGACAGTGCCTTTGAGGACGGCATTTTCTTTTCTGTGATTTATAATCATTAAAGCATATCAAGAACCTGCCAGCTTTGCTTAGGAAGAACCTATTTTTGGTGACAAAAGTAGAGCCCAGAACGGACAAACTACAGACATAATTATTTTTCTGAACTTCAATCCACAACCCCTTTATTTTCTAACCATCAGAAATTACTAGAGTGCTTAAAAGCACATCAAGGACAGCTGACTTTCTGAACAGAAAGATGCCTGCCTCTCCCTTCTCTGTAGTCATGTTGCACTCTGGATCATTGCCATAGCTACATTCACCAGCATGCTTGATGGAAGTTGCTCCTTTTCTGCTGGGAGAGATGCCAGAAACTAGGGCTGTGAACCCAATCAGTCAGTTCACTTCAGCTGAATTTCACCAGGAATCACTTCAGTCATCTATGCCCTATTATTCTAAGCTCTAGAATATGCTTCTATGCAGCAAAGATGTTAAAGTCAAGGCCCTTTCCTCTTCCTACCACACAAAATACACAGCTCAAGAAAAAGAAAAAGTAGGTTTTCATATTAATTGTTGTCAGTGCAAGCAAACTGAAATGCAGTTTAATTCAGCATCAAATGGTTGAGGACTGCTTAGTCTCTTCCACTGTTGGGAATACAGAATGAAGAATTACACAGATTGGACAAATCACATTGGTACAAACAATTTGAACTAGCATGAACAACGTGTTGTGATCTTACCGTTTGGTGCTAGGTGTGCTTGGATGCTCTGAAAGAACCAACGTTTTCTAAGTGGAGCTTACAAGTGTTATTTTCCTGTGGCTCTTCTCTGCCTATTTTTTGTATTGTTTGGGAGTTTTGTGCCTGATAGAACTAAATTCACACTGTCCCCTTGGTAGATCACAAAGTTTGTGTACATCTATTTTTCTACCCTGACATAAATATGCATAGGATTTGCTGGAACATACAATTTTTTATATTTTTATCCCTTAAATGATTTTACAAAAATGGCTAGCAAAATCAAAGCTGAACTAGGGTCAATGGGAAGAATACAAACATATATGTAACCAAGATGCTATCATAAACTCTGTTTTCTTGGGAAAGCAGGATAAAATTAGAGCCTGCTTCATCCTCCTTCCTTTTTCAAGTGGCCAGCTTATGGTTTTGATTTGAGTCTACAAGGAATTGCTGTGGCTTTGTTAAACTCAGTTTAAACTTGATGATAATTTTTACTACAAACTTCAAAGTTGAGAGTATTTAGTCCATTCTCTATCAAACTTACTGGTTTCATTTTATGTGAAAGCTCTGAATCAGCTGTTCAGTCCAGGTGCTGGCACCAGACTGGCCTCTGCCTGTTGCAATGCCCACCTGGACTCAAGCAGGGCCAGATACGGAAGCACAAAGCACACAGCAATGATTAGAAGGCATTTACCATCTCAGCCCTTTAGGTACCCTTTGTATCTGTAGAGGAGATCTTCTATGTTCATCTTTAAGAGAGTTTTCTTTTTTCATCACCAGAATGACTTAGCTTCCCTGTGTTATTTGCAGAAAAATGATAAACCTAAAAAATTGAAAGCAGACAAAAAATTCAAGAAAACAGACAATCAATCAATGAAATTCTAAATGGTTCTAGCCACAATGTATGCAAAGATAAATATACTTTCCATAGGACTTTACCTCCTTACACTCCTTTCAATTGGTAACGCGGAGTGTACTTCGTGCCAGTAACCATCATGGTTGACTCACGATTTTAACCACTCTTCACTGTTCACAGCATGACCATACCATACATGGTACTGAGCATTAAGTTCTGACTTAACTCCACCTTTCTGCACAGTGAAGGCCTGTTGTCATAAAGACATATTCGACACCGGAGTGCTCTTTAACACTATACTACATCCTTCACACCATACTATATCCTTGAAATTCCTAGGTATGCCACAGACCTAGCATAGTTGCTTCTCAGATAGTTCTGGAAACATACAGAGTATGGAGAGCATGCACTGAAGTTGTTGGCGTAAAGCACAAATATTATAGCAGTAAATCTTCTCTCTGTTATATTTAGGTACTGTGCCACCAGTCCTGATTTTTTCCTTATTCTAAAGAAACACAACCTGGTAATCTCCCACTGATATACCTGGCAAAAGAACATGTTTGTTTGGGGGGATTTCAAACAGTGTCCTTGCTATCATAAGTAAACACAGAATCAGCCTTTTCATATATTGACTGATTTTTAGGGGAGATTGTGTCGGGGTTTTTTTGTTTCGGTTTTGGTTCTGGGGGTTTTTGTGTGTGTCTGTGTTTGTTTGTGGTTTGGGGGTTTGGGGTTTTTTGGGTTTTTTCTCCATTTAATATTACTTTATTTTTTCTGCAATTTGGAGATGTTTCAGTGTACACAGTATGGTGGCAAGCAACAGCGGTGAATATCATATTATAAAAAGCACTGTAAGACTGGTTTTGTCATTCTTTTGGGTGACTTGTGGAGCAACCACAAAAGGCTCCTGTATAATGGCTACTCCTTGCAACTAGACTTCATCATTCACAGAACTGCCAAGAGGCAGGTCATGAGGAGGGGAGGTATAAGAATTCTGAATAAAGCTATTGGATGTCCCCACAACAGCTTTATTAGGTTTGCAATCCTTTTTTTGTTGATGCTGGCCAGAGATTACGATGATCTTGTCAAAAGCCTATTTTTTGGTTCAGTGATTCAGAAAGACAGCTATTCCCTCTGCTGATTGTCCTGATAATTATAGTTGCCCATAGAAAAATTAATTTCCAGCAACTGAATGGCATCAGCAAGAACATTTGGTGGCCTCGTTCTGGTGCCAGAGCCCTAAGCATGTTTTGCTGCACGTGTGTCATTGGTTGCCTGCCCTTATTCCAGCTCTGTCACAATTGCCTCGAGAACTCATTATGGGTCTGGGCTGAAAACTTGGTTAGGAGAGAAGAAAAACATTTATCCGAGGTCTGACACTGGCACTAACCTCAGGGTCGAATGGTCAGAGGCAGTTATTGCTGTCAAGACCCATGGCAGTGTCTCATGGAAGGAGTAGTGTTTTGTTGGAAAAGCAGGTGAATGCCAGTGGACTAAATTTGCTAGCGGTTTCATGAGTGAAAGAGAAACCCTGCTGAGGTCAAAAGACTGGCATGAATCATCTTGCTTCCCTTGCTACCTGCCTGTTTCTGCTCATCAGTGGGATACTCTCACGGTTTTCTGTGGCGGAAAACTGAAGGAGAGAGGCAGAGACTTGTGTATTTCTACAGTAATGAAATCTCTTTGATGTTTGCCAAGCAGTGTGAGTGATGCTAAAATTAAGGTGAAAACATCTAGGCGTACTTAGAGGGAAAAGGCAATATGTGTCTAAATTAGTAACCTTGCTTTTGTATTAAGATAACTTTCCTAGAACTCTCCCAAGCAAAATATTGCCTCTGCTGGCAATAAGTATCACCTTCCAGATTTTATCATGAAGTACATGGAAACAAGTTTTACCCAATTTTAGCAGCGTGGACTAGGAACATCTTCTGCTTCTAGAATGAAAAGATTATATGTTTCATATGAAGGTGACCAAGAGTGGAACTCAGTGCCCTTTGTCTCTCTGAGATTATAGGTTTGCTATTCCTACCTGCAAAAAGTAAACAGCAAAATTCAATCACTGTTTCCTCTGACTCAAACACTGCTCCAGGTTTCTCTCAGGACAATGGTTATGTTCAAAATGCTCTCCGAACTTACTTCTACTCTTACAATGACAACATCTCTTTAGGATTTTTTTTTTTTCAAAAAATGTGTGGATCGGGAAGTGCTATAATCTTAGCGTATTTTGACAACACATAAGTCCCCTCCTTATACTTTCTGGGGGTTTGTTTGTTTGGTTTGGTTTGGTGGGGGTTTCTTTGGTAGTTTTATTTAGCCTCTGCTTCCTCTCTCCTACCAACAGCAGAAAGAATGCTCTTCTGGAACTAATATCAGAATTTTATCTCCTCCTGGGATTGCTGTAACATTAATGTAATATGAAGGGGCCTGGGACTCTGTCAGGTCCACAAAGCACACACCGGTTCAGTTTCTGGCTCCACTAAGAGCTATTTGATGAAGGATTTTGTTTTCAGCCACTCAAGGCACATTACAGAAAAGGCACGGCCAAAAGCAGCTTTCCTCAGTGATTCTGTATAGTTGAAGGATATATTTCCAACAGGTGAAAAACATTATAACCTTTAGAGCACTAGACAGGACAGCCTGGATGCTTGGTTAGCCTGAGAACATCAGCTGAACTAATGAGCCCTGTGCAGTGGAACCCTCTCCTTCAACCCTTGCTGCCAGCGTTTTGCAAGAGGACACCAATACACAACAACCTCTTCAGAAGAGGAAGCAAAGAGATCTCCAGGTGTCATCAAATTTCAAACAAGCTTATATTTCCACCTGGGCCCAGCCTGCTCACTAGTGTTTGCTACAGTAGGAAATGAATAAGAGAAATGTTCTGTTTAACACAGGACACACAGAGGTGAAAGAAAGATATGGCTACAATGCTATGGAGAGGCAAGAGGAATATCACCCAGAATCCAGCCTGGCTCCTCCTTGGTGTACAAGAGCTACTTAAAATACGTTGCTAAGCAGGGCTACTACTAGATCTGCCTACAAGTTTTCTCCTGATCTATTTTCCCTCCACTCTTAGAAGCCCCTCATGGAACTTCTCAGTTGCTGCTTAAAGCTACCACGATCCCTCGTCCATCTGTGCTTACAGCAGATCACCAAAGGATCATATGCAGAGTCCTGCAAACTGCCCTCTTCACCCCAATTCTCAGTGATCCCACTATTTATTAGAGAAGCTATATCCCTTTTGGAACACACTGAATTATTTTTCATGAAAAATCCATTCAGTCCATGTTGTATTAGTTTGGCCTGCTATTATGGGGCAAATATCTCAGGAAAGGAAATAAAATATTAAGAGTGCAGAATTCCACTACTCTTTAAATATTTCAACATTTTAAAGGGAGACCCACCATGAACCAATGTCTGCCATGCTTTGTCACTAAGTTCTTCACAATATATAGGGGGTACAGAAAAGTTAATGGTGTCTCTTGCATGATGCGTTGTGAATGACACATCAGAACAGTTTGGGTATGAACATACACTTTAAAATATACCTCTCCCCACAATGATAAATATTTTTTCTTAGCACTTAACCTTACCTGATGAGCATTGACATAGCATTTTAACACTTTTCAAAAAGATGTACCTGCAAATGTAGAAGCTGTGGATTAACCTTTCAGATTCTGGCTGGCCTATACCCTATCTAGCCTTAATCTCTCCTTCTATTTAATGACATCATTTGGACACCAAAACTAATTTGGAACCTGGTAGCTCACTTAAGTGGGACTTTGTGACAGGAGACCATTACACTGCTGCTCAGACAGCTGCACTGGCTGCCTGGAAGTCCCCAAGGAAAATTCAAAGCTTTCAAGGCCCTAATTGTTTTGGATCTGGTTATTTTATGATCAGAAGAGGCACTCAACATTGAGAAGCCTTGATATAGAAGAGAAGTGGATGGCAAGAGCACTTGAATATTCAGGTCTATTCATCCCCAGATTGAACTCCCACACGTGTTATTAAAGCCTATTTTCCAGTCTGACAGCTGGGAGAGGGAAGGCTTGCAGAAGCTTTTTGCAGCATATAATTAGTTTAGAAGCTCAGTGCAATAGCATCAGCTGGAAGAATATATAGATGATGAAATCCTGTAATTTTGAACATTATTATTAATTAGGAAGACTATACAGTCCTTGGAAAGGCATTTCTGGTGTTTATATCTTGTAAAACATACCTAAATAAAACATACTCTCAGAAGTTATTCTTTGAAGACTCCACAAATCCAGAATGCTAAATTAAATTTGGATTCAGAATATTATCACAAGACAGACCATGGAGCACAATGTCATGTGTTCCTCTTAAAAAAAAAAGAAAAAGTGTTACTTAATTCACTCTCTTATCTAAAGATAACCCTACTGTCTTCCATACAAAGAAGGTTGTGTTACAGGCCAAAGCATGGACAAAGTATTGATTCAGTGAAAGACATGCACTTGCTTGAACAGCCCACAAGATGAGTGGTCTGATGTCCCCAGGAAGGGCTCAGACCCATACATACTGCAGTGGGAGAAGAAAATATTAAAGTTCTTTCTTTATCTGCCATCTGCTCTTTCTTTGGCCCTGGAGGCTGCAGCCTCATGCACTTCAGTTTTCAGCAGGGATGTATTGACTAACCTTACGTGCACTGTCTACCAGGGCAGAGCAATTTTTTTCTCTCTGCACTCTGTTTCAATGAGTGGATTTATAGGAACATCCAGATGAACATAGTAACTCTTCATTCACATGCAGCAATATCACTTGGGTCCTACAAGTTTGGCAATGTTATTCCAACCACAGCAACTGAAGGAAAGGCAAGGGCTCAGTACTGCCTTTAAAAGTATACAAGATATTCTCCATAAACGAAAGGATTCAGGTAAATGCAACTTCAAAACACAGTTAAGCCACAAGGCTAACATTTTTCAAGGTGACTGTCTCCTTCAAACAACACTAAAGACTCACTTGATAACAGAGGCAGATTCATAGTCTAAAATCTCATCTTAAAGCATGACTTCCTTTTTTAAAATTATTATGCTAGGTTTAGTAAGAGTCCCATCTCTTAAAGCACCAATTTCTTGATCACTGGTAAAATACGATGTACTTACTCATTAAAGAGCAGGTAGCAGCACATCTCATCACCTCCCTGAGCTGTGAAAATGTGTACTAATTCATCATAAGATAAAATGGTACATTACAGCTGGTCAAAAAAACTAATGGAAGGGAGTGGGGAATGTATTTCAAACTACAGAATTAGTCTAAACATTCCTGTGGATTATCTGCAGTGATGCAATTTTCCTAGGAAATATAATTCTCTAGTGAAAAGCAGAGTGTTCAAATAAATGAAATAAAATGTGCATAAGTGGGTCCTGCCTACATGCAGAAATCTTCTTGGTGTAACTCCAGTGGGATTCTACAGTCTGAGCATGAAGCCATGTCCAGCCACTTTCATTTGTTTTCAGGATGACTATGTTATAAATATTTATGTAAATGCATTCCCAGACTACATAAACAAATCACTGTTTGATATCCAGATGGCTGAAAAACCTTTTAAAACTGTCTAGCGAGAAGGACTTCAAATCACATTGAACATAAAAGGAAAGTGAAGAATAAAACTCAACTTTCAGTTTCCAGTGCCTTTTTGCACCTCATCTGAAAAATCTCTGTCCACACTATTCTGTCCTTGCTGATGATGCAATACCTATACAGTAAGATAGAGGTTGCAACAATGCTTTAATTCCTTCTATCCATGGGTAGATGGCACAAAAAGACAGTTCTTCCTGGCACCGGAAGCTCTCAGTGGTCTCTGAGTCAGACTTTATACTCTAGAAAAAAATATTTGAAACTGAAGAGAAGAAACATCAGTGTCAGCCCTAAAGAGTGCTTATATTGAAATTCCCTATGAATTTTTAATCATACATACTTGTTTTGGGTTTTTACTAAACTGATGCAAGATGTTTCTGTTCCTGTTATTATGGATTACAATCTCACAGTTTTAGATTCCAGTATGGGACCACTGGTTTTGGTCTCCAAGTTCCTTCATAATTTTCAGATTTAGGCATGGTCCCCTGAGCCTGTCTGAACCACCTGCTACATTCAAAGAGATGTGTCTTTTTAATCCAATCAAACCATGCATTCAGTGAGGTCTTCATCGTCCAGTGAAGATCTTGGCACAGGCTAGCTCATGACAAAATATTCTTCACAAGTATCTCCAAAGCAAAGGGACAGAAGAGATATCTGAACCACCCTGAAAGTGATGTCCATTCACAAATCAGGATCAAGACTGTAAAACTGCATCTCTAACTCCTGCAGGGAAGGACAAACCAAAGGAAGAGCTGAATCCTTGTCTGAAAATATTGGAATTACTCTTGAATTACATCAGAGAGAAATTTTTCCTTGTATATTTTCCAGGTGTATGAAATTCTGGGGTGTTTCTGATTTTATAGTCACTAAAGAACTTTCATGAATTACTTAAAGTGGGAAATGATTCCATCAGGACTGCTCCACTCCAACTAGTCCTGTGATCATTGTTTCTGAATGAGGTCCAAGCATATGATAAACTGTGTGCAAAAACATGCAAGTATTCAGAATGCCTGAGATTAAAGAACAGATAAATTTCAGTTTGTCTCTTTAGCAAGTGAGACTGCCATTTATTTGGGATGTAACGCACATTGTATATAACAAATAGCAAAGTATGTAAAAAATGTCCTTGCAAGCTTCGAAATGAAACAGTAAAAAGCCTATGAGAAGTTAATTCCATTACAACTTTCACATTTCAGCACTTACTGTATAGACAATGAAGGGCAAACAAAAGAATCTCAAATACGGCAGCATTTATGCAACTGAATCACTCAAAAAAAATCAGAAATCTGTTACATTTGGGTTATTATTTGGGTTTTTTCTTTTTTTTCCTCCTTTTTTTTTTTTCCTTGTAGTTGGTTTACAAAAACAGTTACAAATGATTTACAGTTCTCATCTCACTCTAAGTACCTTATTGAAAACTAGTCATATGGCAGATTTCTGGGAAGGTAATTAATAAAACCCTTCCTTACTTTCTCCTTTTCTTTCTGCTTCCATTTCTGCTTCCATTTCCTCTTGCCTTCCTCCTGAAAACCATTATGTCCAGAAAAGAGAGCAGAGAAGCTTGCCATCAGAAATATACATGTCACCTCCCATCAGGAAGATTCAAGAGTGACTGAGTGAGCAATTTTGCTACACAGCCAGCAAGGAAAGCTCTGTGCTTAACAGAGACTAAATTGCAAGAGAGAACAACAGGGAAAGACAGGCTGAGGGCTGGGGTTTTTTGCCTTCCCTGAGCAAAGATCAGCATTATGAACCATGGTTCATTGCTGGTTTGGGGCGTCCAAATGAGCAATCCTGCCAGAAGCTGATCATGAATGTCTGCATCGCCAAGGCTGTGAGATATTGCAGACATACATTACAGAGCAAAGCCTAGCTTTCTTACTGACAAGCCATTACTTGGTGCAAATTGACTTTGGGACATGTCTCTGCTTGGGGCAAAACCTAGCTGTTTTGTTAAGCAAAATTTTCTACTTTCATGATTTTTTTCTGCCACCCTTTAACCCAGAACAGTTATCATACAGTCCCAAAAAAATTTACCAGCAAATATAATATCTCCTTCAGAGAAACTGCTTAATAAAGCAAACCAGTATTAAAACCTAGCAGACCTTGAATAATTCCTGTTCTGGACCATTTTTGGCTGGCTTCAAGTTGCTCGCCACAATCACTTAGCACTGATTAATGAGGTATAAACTTCATCACCTTTTATCTCTGCAGCTGTCTATCCGTAGAGTCATTTGTACTCATCTGAGCAGTCTCTTAACAAGAGAAGTAAAGCTAACAACCCAGAGCATCAAAAAGCCATCTAAACCTCACACTATTCAAATGACTGTACAATCACTGGAGCTGATTTTTCCAGGTATGTTCAGCAGACCAAGCTGAAACCCTGAGATGCTGCCACAATATAAGCAACTTGTAGTTATACAAGCTCCTTCCAGCCTGTGGTAGGTGACATTTAGCTACCTCCTGCCTCAAAAATCAGGGAAACACATAGATCTTGCCCTTGGTTGTCCTTTTTTCCTCACCTACAGCCTCTCCCTGCCCAGAGTCAAGCAAATTTCAAACATGAAACACTAAAAATATCCTGGTTCTGAAATCTGTTTTAAGTCAGCAAAATCTGCATTGCTTAACAGAGTCGCAAACACTATGAGAACCAGATGGGTCTTGCTTTTGTTGGAAAAAGTAACAATGCTGTTTTAAATAATGGCTTTATTTTTCTCCAGCTGTTGGCAGGATCTGACATGCAGAATAGTCAACATTCCACAATTTCTGCCCACAAGCAAGTGTGAGATGGCTCCAAGATGCCTTGCTTCTTTGTACTGTGGGAGTTTTTTAATGAGAAGCCAAACTCCTGATAATTGGAGATGCTGCAACACAAAAAGCCCTGGGAGAGGAACCTTGTGAAAAGTAGAAGGGAATTAAATTGGGCTATACTGGAAACACAGGAACCTATGGCAATGAACATAGTAACAATTTTCTTTCTGTATACTCTTTCAAACAAATGGTGAAAAACTTAAAATATATTAAGTTTTTCCACAACCTCATCCCATGGATGATATCAATAGATGTATTTCAGTCCACTTCAACTCCCTCTGAACAGGTCACCTGACTTGACAGGCATTTCAATGTATTATGATAGCTTTAAAAATTCACCTTATAATAAAGCATGTACTGAAATATTTGCTGAGGCATGTTCCTGCTTGCTTTTTCTGATGCATGCTGCTTGAATTTTCTGCTAAAAATAAAAATATTGCCTACATTTAGTGATCTGTTGAAAGGGAGGAGAAAGGAGGAAGGAACTGGATAAATGCATTTCAACAGTCTTCTACAACTAGAAAGAAAAGTACAGTAATCCAGACCAGATGGGGTGAAAAAAATAAAAGCACATAAATATGGTCATTCTAATATCTATTTGGTTTCCATCACTCAGATTTTTTTTTTACTGCTGAACATTCAAATGCATTTGTGATAAAAAAAGACCATTTTTCTAACTGAGACACTGATCTTGAAACAGATTAATTTCTGCCCCATGCCATGCTAGCTTTGAAGATAACGATCCATAGGTAGTCCTTTTCTCGTCTTCTTTTGGAACTTTCTGGATAATTAACCCTTTCATTTCCCTCATTTTCTTTTCACATTTTCTCCTTTCTGTTATCCTTCTTCCCTCTAGTTTCATTTAAACACTCCTACCCATTATTTGTGATCAGCGACTTGGTCACAGAGTACATCTGTGGTAGTGTTTCAGTTCACACCAGGAATGTTCTCCTAAAATCATTCACCTGATCATCATCTTTCTTCACTGTGGTTTGCCTTACCTAATGGTCTGCATAAACTGGATTGCATCCCATTAAACCGAATGGGAAGAGGTACTCCAGCCAGTGGGCAGTCAGGGTATGGGATGGAACTAAAGCTTGTCTGAAGCACTGTACTGCTGAAACATGCACATGGACCTCAGGTCCTCAGCACCAATTATTTTGCTCTTTGCGGAACCACTCCCACAGCATTTCACCAAGTGCTAACATGATGTAGCAAAACAAAAGGCATGCATTAGAGTAACCATACACACACTGAGGCTATGTCCTGTGAGTGCTTATGCTGGCTTTTGTCTCAGTGCTGTGGTGTTCGTACACAGCTTTGACAGTCTCCCTTTGCACTCCTTGACCACTGGGCTCTCCAGCACATCACTGATGGTCTCTCACTGCTCTGCTCTTGCCAGCATCCTTTTGTTCCCCTTCCTTTCCTTTCAAGAAGGCTTGACTCACTTTCCCTGACCTCCATGGATGGATTTTTTTCCTCCTCTCCACTTGGGAAGAATTTCAGAAGAGCCTAACCACTCCAAGTCCTCCTCCTTCCACCCAAATCCTTTGCTTGCACTGGAGTAAACGCTACCCTTTCAGCACAGTCATAAGCAGACAATTTGTTTTTGCTGTGTCATTGGGCTGGTCTTCTCAGCTTCTTCCTCCAAATACTTTGTGAATTCTTTGCAAACAGAGAACATTTGAAATCCCACTGGCTGCTCGTTGATTGGTTCAGTTACAGGCTCCCCCGACTGCAGCAAAGCTGTTTCCAGCAGCTGCCCACAGATAGACAGGAGATCTCTGTGCCTTGAGCAGAGCAGAGGATGGCTTTGTGACCTCTGTTACCCAAGTTATCTAAAAGCCTTCTTTTCACAACCCAAAGAACTGATCTTTCATCGCACAGCAGAATAACACTGCCTTGTTTTGAAGGAAAATAGTGGTCTTGTTTGGGTTTAAAAGCAAAAATGTTTTCAATCTCTGCACAATCAGGCTCTTTGGTGTTCAGACAAATGGTCTCAAGTGAAAAATTCTCAATTCTTTCCCATTTAAACTGTTTTAAGGCCATGGTGAGATTTCTCCCTTTAGAGTAAAAACCTCTCTTTCCCTCACTGAGCTGTAAAGGTAAAAGGCAGAATTCGACTAAGAGGGACTGGTGGGAGGTGACTGGAGTTCCCGTCCTGCTTTTCTTCCTTGGGTAAGCCACATTCGGTCTGGGACTCAGAGCACCAAACTGTTGCCTCTTGGATTCTGTCTTCATTCTCCTCCAAAATAACTTATCTCTATTCCTCTCTACCAGACTCTGTCATTTATTTTCCTTTTTTTTTTTTNAGAGCAGGCCTGGGAGGCTCAGCAAACAGCTGAGACCACAGGAGCACCTGCCTTGCCTCCTCGCACAGAGGGAAATCTCAGCTTGCAGAAACGGACTGAAACTGTTTGAAAACTGTTACTCTCAGGTTTCTCTGTGATTGCAGGCTGTGGCTTCAGCATCTCTCTGGTAGCTCTTAGCTGCCTCAAAATTGCTGCAGTTTCCAAACATTAGCTTTAGTCGAAGGGTTGTGCTTGAACCAAAACACATATCTTTTGGCATTTATCCCAACAAATTGTTTTTGTAGTATGTGACATTACTAAGCATCAGAAATTAACAAAACCAAGGGACAGTTTGGTATTCAGTTTGTGAATTTGCACTCCCAGAAAAAATTACCAGTAGAGAAAGCCACAAAAAAGCCACATTAAAAAAACCTGGAACATTAAATGCAGCCTCCACCAACATAACTCTCCACTCAAACACTGTATAATTTATGTGTACACTCTCTCTATTAAGAAAATTCCATAATCAAAAAAACCCCAGATATACTCTGACACTAATGTGTGAGGCCATAGATTTGGCTACCTACTTTTGGTAATAAACACATTTACAAGCTGACACTTCCCTGAAACTAATTAAAGACATCACATTGTCACCGCATTCATGAGAAAAGTCAAACAGACATTTATTTTCACATGTGACAGAGTGGTAAGTTTGCTCATAAACGGACAAAAAAATCTATTGATATATGCAAAGATGTGAATGAAAACTCAGTGATTAGTTTGAAAAGAGACATGCTGAAAGTTAATGGAGTCTATTAGCCAAGAATGTTTTTTAATGTTATTTTTCTTTTCTTAAATGCATTATCAGAAAGGTGAACTGGAATGCTTTATTTTATTTTTGTCCCACCTTCACAGTTTACACTTTATTTGTAAATGTTTAATATCGATGTGCAAATCTTGCCTGCAATACTGATAGCTGTAAATACAGTTCAGCCCCATGCTCAGTCATGCTGCAACTATCCTAAAAAATGTTCAGAAATTTAGCTAGTTTTTTGTGGAGAACTTGAGAGAACGTGTAAGTGTCTAAACTACAATTCCCAATTTATACAGCTACCATGGCAACTATTAGCTGGCATCAAAGAGTAACTTTATTTGATGGAGTCACAGGAAGTCAAACATCTATGAGTGTGCTGCAATCAAGACATGCTGGCATCAGGCAACTCCCTGAACCATAACCAAAACCGTGTTTTGTGAAGCTCTGTGCCACTGCCTCATGCTCTTGTGCCCTATAAAGAACCTTGTCAGTGACGATGTTTCCCAGTCCTGGAGGTCCTGGCACTGAACGCTCAGCTGCCTGCACATTCTAGAGCTCACAACCCTCTTGGCCTTGGCGTACCAAAGGTCCTGTGGGACATGTGGCCCCACAGCAGCCAAGGTCCTATGGGAGGCCTGTGACAGAGCACAGCAGATGTGTGAAAAACAAGTTACTCTGCTTCTCTGGTATGTAAACTGTTGGTGTGTATAGTGAGAACTTGCTCATGCTCAGTATGAACTAGCCAGAGGCATGGATGATAAAGTCAAGCAATTATGTCTAGGAATAAGTCCAGCCAGGCTGAATGATGGCAGGAGAGTTTCGAGTGCAAAGCCACTCGCACTAAGCTTTACTGTTGGTAAAGTTACATATGCCCAATATTGCCGAAAAGCCACGCATGCCCAGTGTTGCCTAAGTGACAGTATCAGAAATACCACATTTGTGTGTGGATGTAGCAAAACTAGGACCAATGGCAAAAAATAATCAAGTGTGGGGTGCTGAGAGGAGCTTGGTGGAGTAAGATGCAAGGATGGCAAAAGTGTCAGCTTAATATAAGAAAAAATGATGAGTAAAGTATGAAGTCAGGTAGAGAAAAAAGGAAGGTGAATCCCCTAGCAACAGCAGGATGAATGTCTGCAGATAGCAGTGATGCTGATCTGCATGCCCCCACTCACTGGGATGCCAAAGGGACACTCCTTGGACAACCTGTCATCTGGATGGTGTCCATTAGATGTGGTGTAGGAGGAAATCACTTTGTACTTTTGCACCTCTACGCTAACAAAAATGTAATTTGATGGCAATTGCATGCTTATACGTTTCACTGGACTTCAAACCTATAATTAACAGTGTCACAGTCAAGCCCAATACCCTGCATTATTATTTAATTCCAAGCTGGTAAATCTGATTGCCTAGATCACTGAGAACTTTGCTGTCCTACACATTTCCTTCTAGTGTGATCATTATCCAAAAACATGTTAATCATGTTTGCATCAGCTACCTCTCAAGTATCCAACCTGAAGGGAAAGTGGAGACTTTGGCAGTTAGGATGCTAAAAGCAGACTGAACCCAAAATGTTCTTCAGCCTACCAGCACCCAGGTCTCTGCCAAAAACTGGTATGAAGTTAATTAGTCATTACTTATTATCCAGGTCCCTTGTGCTCTCTGTGTTTTGTCTGTGGAGCTGCCTTTGGCTACTAAAAAAACCCAAATGCCAGAAGGTCCTTCCTCCAGATTCTAGGTTATCAGAAACTATTTTCAAATACTGCTGTTACAGAGGCAGGGCAGAGAATGTGATGCAGGGATGCAGGATTAATCTCCAGTGAAGAGGCAGCCGGAGACAGACAGAAATCTCAGCAAGGACATTGCATTTCTCTGGATGAATGATGAAGGCCAAAGCTGCAGTTTCATCAGTCAGCTACACTACTAAACAGTTTGGCAAAAAATACTGAATTACTCTATGTATAGGCTGCACTACTGAATTTCAGTATTCCCTGACCTCTAATTTCTTACATTCCTGCTTCTACTGAAAACAGTCTGGCCATTACTCATATTTAATTGAAGCTAGAAGACACTCTCGTGTACTATAATGAGACCATTTTATAAATGGAAGAGAAACTGGCATTGAACTCAAAGTTTCATCCATTAGCTTTTGGCTGTTGCACATTTTCAAACATTTTGGGTTTTTGTTAGATACGGATTAGGGATGAAGCTTCAGATGTTTGCCTTTGAGAATCACACTCTTACTTTGAAATTCAGCCAAAAATATCTTGACTTTACTTACTCACCCTTGCTTAGATATGTACATTTCTCTATCTTAAGTCTTTGTTTCCTTGCTATAGACAGATGTTTTACAAAAAGTCCTGATTAACATCCATCTTTCAATTAGAGGACATGCTGCCATTTCCAACATGTGCCCTAGACCCTATAGATAAAGTATTCCTGATACCCATGCTTTTCTTTTTGGGATTCATGTACTAGCATACCCTCAGTTTCACTGGTGAACCCAGGGCCACCTTGAGGCTTTTTGAATGAAATTCTGGTCAGAACAGACTGGACAATTCTATGAGCAGCATTGACAGGAACTGGCCTGTTCCAAACAGGCGGTTGGACTCTCACCCTCCAGAGGTCACTGCCCACCTCAGTTTTCTCTGGCCTAAGGAACAAAGGCTGCAGTCTGCCTGCCAGACCATAGCACCGCAGGATACTTCGTGCTGGTAAGACCCTCAGAGGGTCTCCATTCCTATTCCTGCTCAGAGCAGGCTCAGCCCTGTGGTCAGACCAGGGCTCAGGATGTTACCCTGTGGAGCCTGGAAGTCCTCCAGGAAGAGAAACAGCACCACCTCCCTGAGCACATCCCCATTCCCCAGCTGTCCTCCCGGGCGATAAGTTTTCCTTATCTCCAGACCCTCTGGTTCTGCTCAGCTCACCAGGACCCAGGCCCTTCTCCCCAGAGCTGTCCATGGTCTCCCAGGCATGGCTTCTAGAGCTCTGCCTGCCCACAGCAGGGATGCCCTTTTCTGCTGCCCCAACGACATGGGGAACCCATCCTTTCCTCCCACCCACCCTGGTCCCTACAGACAGCTGCCCTGCCGCTGTGCATGTTGAACAGTGATCCTTGATTTGGCACTACCTACAAACCCGTAGGCCTTGGGCACCTTCTCAGGTCACGGATAGAGACATTGCACAAGACAAACCCCAGGGGAGACCCTCTGGGGTCCCACAGGGCACCAGCCTCCTGTCAGATATGACCCAGTGGCCATCACATCTAAGCCCAAACACCCAACGAGGTACGTACCACTCTTGTGGGGCACCCACCCCCACCCTAACACCAGCTTGGCTACAGGGATATTGTGGGAGGGTGCTGGAAGCCTTGCTGAAGTCAGCCTGTTACATCCCATTCTCCACGTCCTCAAGTCTAGTCATTTTTTCACAAAATATAATGAAGTGGATGAAGCATTATTCACTTTGTCAGTCTGTGCTGATAACTCCTGATCACCTTCTCCTTCCTCATGGTAAGACACAAGGTCTAAGAGGACACATGGCAAGATTTTGTTCAATACCTGAGTAAAACTGGTCAACCTGCATTTCCTCAGACAGTCTTTTGGCTCTTTTCCAGTTGTCAAAGGCCTCCTCCATCTATGTGACAATAAAGATAGAAACAGCTAAGAGAAAGGAACAATTACCAGTTGCCATTCTGTGTTAAGTAGAGATTTCTCTTTCCTCTGATCTTTTGCTTTTAAAAGGTGCCCAATGCTAATCAAGCAATGCTAATCAAGCAATGCAGGGTACCTCTATTATTTTATTTAGAACTGAAGTCAGACTTACTTGATGGCCATTGTCGGGAATGTATCCTTTATTTCATACTTCTGAACTTTAATTGAAAGTCTTCAGTGTCTGAAACTTTTGGTCATGCATATGAACAGCATGGCTTTGAGAAGTGAGATATTTATTTCCTGTAACTGAAATATCATGTGAACAACTTTGCAAATAAGGACATGCTGCCCTGGAGTTTCCTTAGTGTTTTGCCCAAGAATGAAGTGTAACAAGTGCTCTATGTCAGGACACAGGTAAACAAGACAACCATGTTCTACTCTTGTGCAAAAGCCTACTCTGCATAATAATTCGTATGGTGCCTCCTCTCTGCTGAAGAGGACGAAGTACTTGCTTTGTAGGCTCCAATTAGACAACCAAGGGGAGCAGCATGCCTGTTTGTCCTTATGCTCTGGACCACATTCCTCTGTGCTCACAGGTCTGAGAATAGGAAGAGAAAGCTTTCTAATATCTTTTGCCAGTACAGAACCAAATGTAGAAGTCCTGGCACTCTGTATTGGTGTATCATACTGCTGGCTTAGAGGTAAGAACATCACCAAAATGCCTATTCTGCTCTGGAATAAAACTGACATTATAACATACTGGTATATAGACAGGGAATATCCTCTGTGGTCCTAACAAGTAAGACATTCCAGTGGATATCTTTCTGTGCTACCTTTTTAGGTGTGCGAAGACCAGGAATAATGTGCTACTAAAAATGCTTGAAAACACTACTTGCTTTTCAAATCCAGCTGGAAGAAATAAATTTACCATTTTCTTTTAAATATAAGAAAATAAAATCCTGAAGAAAGGTATTCACCAATTGCTAGATAAAACATTTCTAACCTCTCACCTATAGGATTAAGGCTTTTTAAAATTCATAATTGAGTACATCAGAGGCATAGCAAGTCCCACCGGTCTCAGCTTGAAATGAGTAAGTCCTTAACAGAAATGAGGGAACTAAACAACATGTGACTTTCATCAGTGACAGCAACATCCAAACATAACTTAATTTAACAAGAAGGAAGAAAAGTTTCTTCTCTAATTCAAAGCATAAAAGATAATGATGGTGTCAGATACAAAGCAGAAATTCTGTGAAAAAACTCAGCAAACAATTAAAGTCCAAAAATTGTGCATGAATTTTATTACTTTGTTTCCTGAGCTAGATTTACAACACAACATGCAGATGTATTTAACAATGTACTTCACTATACATTCTGCACTTGTGACAGCTGTGCAACAAAAGTAGCAACTGGATTTCCAGTTTTTAGTAACTTCAAAAAGTAACAGACTCTTCAGTAAACAAACAGCTTGACTGTTAGTAGTGTCAGTGTTGAGTTTCCAATGCTTATCAAGCTGAAAGGAATAATTTCAGCAGCAGATTTAAAGCTCTTATATTTTGACACAACTTCTACATTGGAAGTTTCAGCAGTGTTTATTACATTTCTTTCACTATCTTAGTTACATAAGAGTAAGAAGTTAAGCACATTCAGGCTCTAATGCCTCAACTGAAAACACAGAAGGGAACAGTAGTGGTAGAATGACAAACAGAATCTCAGCACAAGTAACTTATGTAATTCTGACAAGTTCCTTTGATGAATCACCAAGCTTACTGCAAGAGGTCTACATGCATGTACAGCAAAAAGATGACTCCACAAAATGTCAATTCTTTTGCAGCCAGGTAACACTGATGATGCTAATCCACAAAAATGGTGTGCAAGATGGGGCTCAATTTCACATCTTTTTGAGGCTCTAAACATTTGATTGAGAATCTTTGTCTTTCAGGAAATGTAAGGGAATTCTGGGCATCTAAATAAACAACAGTATTTCTTTTAAAATCTGAGTATTAGACATTTCAGGAAAAGTTGTGAATATAACTTCTAACTTTTCCGCCTTGCTGCATGAAAGTAACACTAAAAAGCTATCTTGAAAACAGAAACCTATTTACAAAGGAGAGTTATAAACAAGGTAAGCAACAAAGCAGCCATGGCTTCTCCAATCAGTGCAGCTCTTTCACTTTTCCAATGAATACTGAGTTATGACTTTACTCTGAAACATGACACAAATACATTCCTATACTTGTCCAAAAAGAGAAGAGATACAACAACATGCAGTACAGATGTACCTCTGATTTCTGGGTAAAAAAAAAGTCTGGATGCGCCTGACACTGCACTGCTCTACATGCTACTGAGAAAGAAAGGTTGAGGCATACCAATAGAAAATGTGTTTTGATTTTCAAGCTAAGCTGGAGATATGCTAAGCTGAACTAAGAAGATAGATAAGCTTAATGACTAAAGTTAACTTATTAAAATGCTAATCACATTAGCTCATAGCTGTGCACATCTCTGAATTAAGGATTACTAAATATACTAATGGTGATGTAAATGAAAAAAAAACAATTGTTTTATCCTTTAGTTTGGCTATCACCTTGATGTTCTTTGAAAGGGTCTAATACTTTAATCTGAATATTTTGTCAAGCATTGGAACAATCTGCCCAGAAAGTGGTGGAACCACTGTTCCTGGAAGAGTTCAAAAAATATGTAGATGTGGCACCTAGGAACATGGTTTATTGTGGATCTGGCAGTTCTGGGTTAATGATTGGACTCAATGATCTTGAAGGTCTTTTCCACTCTAAATGATTCTATGAGCCTCATTGAAACTGACAGTGGAACTAGCAGTACCAGTTTATACACAGAAAGCTTGACAACTGCTGTGGAATGACACGAGTCTTCTGTTTTGTGTTTTGAAAGACCTCAGTTGGCTGATCACTGACCACTCCACTGCAGGACAGCCCAGAAATAGGTAAGAGTATCCTGGTTGGCACTTACATGCACAAAGCTGCTTGAGTAATGACCTAGTTCCCATGTACAATATACTGCTATTTAAGCTGCTAATTATCAACTGTCTGCACTCAGGAATAGCACTTCGTAGTATATTAAAAATTACAAATACGTTTAAACGCTCTAAAGGAAGGAGACAGTAGTGTTAAGAGAGGCAGATGAGGAAAAGTCGTATTTCAGATTTGCACCACATACATAAGAACAACAGTTTTAAAAACTCTGAAACTCTTGGAAGGCGCCTTTTCTGCAGCCTCCATGGTTAGAGAGGATGTATGTACTGTCTTCTGTGGAAACACTGAAAGTACTGGCACAGGAGAACAGGGAAAATCTGACACACACCTGAAAGAAGTCTTTGGGGAATAAAAATTAAAATGCTTCCTTTTACCATATACCAAAACATGTCCACATTTATCTACTAAGCCAATATGGCCAAGAAACCTCTGGTAACATTTACAATTAAAAAAAGAAAAACACACAGAAGAGACAAATTAATTAAAATCATGCTTATCTAGCTAAGCTGAAATGCCCTCTAAGAAGATCCCTACTGCTTGGGACACAACTCAGTGTTACTGTGCTCCTGATGGTTCACCCTCAGTCGTCAGTGCTTGTTGCTAGTGTGGGGGTCACACTGACAGATTTCACGCTCTGCAGGACTGCAATATCAGATGCAGGGAAGACTTTAAAATGTCATGAGCATGTCACGTTCTTGTACACTAGTGTAGAACGGCCTCCCAAAGATAAAGGAGTGTAGACCCGGTTTAATCTTCTCAGCCAAAGCCATTATTATGTTAAGATCGCCCTCTGCTGTCAAGTCAAGATCTATCTTTAAGTTACGAAGAGACTTAAAAGGTTTTTTTCCTTTTTGCCTGCAAGAAAATAAAAACATGTTTTAAAAAAGAACAAAAGAAGTTTCTCTAAATCTGCTTTCTATTATCTGTTCACTTACGTGTCATCCTCTATGTACTTTATTAAAGTTAAGGCTTTTCTGTGAAGGACTAGCAGAAATTGTGCAAGGAAAGTAGTCCTCAGAGACAAGCCAGGCTTCAGATGAAAGATCTGTTAAAAATTAAGAATATTAGGTAGACAGGGAAATTCAAGAACGATTTCAAGAATGTGGAAAATAAAGAAACATTGCATACACACGTAACATGTCCTTAATTACAGCAAAGCAGGCAAATAACAGCAGATTGCTATATAGTCAGCATGCTTTCTACATTTTCTATCTGCTCAGCTACAATAAATGAAGTTGTATTACAATTCTGTCGCACAGCAATAGAAAATGTCCCTTGTTTTTCACACCTAAGCAGGAGTTTCACTTTTATATCAATATTTTTCTTTCTACTTATGTGAAAAGAATCATAGCAGTAGTATGAAGAAAAGCTACCAAACCAATAAGTGATCTATTGGTGTTAAATTATCTGTTACTAGGGGTCAGAGTACTGAACTGTATTTCTTCTTTTTGAAAAAGCAATAATTACCTGATCCAGGAAGGCTTTTACTAATGTATCTTTATGTAGGATATCTTGAAATACATTTCTATAGAAAAGAAAACAAACAAACGTATGAGTTAATGCCAGTAAGGAATAGTAAAGTTCTAGGAGTTGAGCACAGCAGTAGCATTACTGTTGATAGTCTGGTTGAAATTAAAAGTGAATTTAAAATTGCGGTGAATTATAATTCTGATATTTTTAAAGATAACACAGAATTTTAAAGCACTCAGATGAAATGAACTAAATCCAGGAAAGCCACTGGGCTCTGTCAAATACACTTAGCTCTATTATACCCCTAATTAAATCAGGCAATAAAATTAACTTAACATGGTCAGAATTATCACTGAAAATTAATTTCAATAATATTTGATGTAACCAAACTACTGAAGGACCTGGTAAATTCTGCCAAAACAAATGGAATCCCCAGAGCTGAAGAAGTTTTTTGCTTTTAAGAAGCTCCATATACTTTATTAGCAAGTAGGCTCTGTACTCTACACTCTTATCCCAAATCAAGTAACTTTGTGAGACGTGAGAAGAATACGTACAAATCAGGTGTGAAACTCTCGTCTGTGTGGATAATATGATCTTGAGACATTTCTTCATCTGAATTAGCTCTCCAAAATGCTGTCAGCTCAGATCTCATGTATCGTCTTTGGTTATAGATGTGCTCATGACAAGGGGGCATCTGCTTCACTGTATTGACATCCACATCTATATGTGTAGTAGGATATGGGGCATACATTACTTGACGGAAGGGCAACACAAAGCTTCCCGTTGCATCCTGTTTTAGTGAAAAAAAACCCCTTATTTTAGTTAAAAATGCAAAGCTGTACTGGGACAAAATAATATTAAAGTATCATACCTAAATTTTATAATCCATTTGGTCAGATGTATTTTGTTTGGGACAAGTGGTGGCTGTAGTGCAGTAATAAGTCCTTAATACTGGATGATTTCCTTAGCAAAACAGTGTAAACAGGTACTGAGGTGACCTGCGTATTAGAGTATTGCATCACCTGGTTTGTGAGCCCATTAGCATTACAGTATTATAGCTATATGGTAAGTTCATAATGCTTACTAGAGCAAGAAGCATTATTTTTCTATTCATTTTCACCCATTGCTACAGACTGTTTACAATACTTGGAAACTCCAGGCCTGATGTGACTGTTCTTCCTTGGTTTTGTTAAAACACAAAAACTTTAATGCCTTTTGGGATTCTAGCCCCAAGCAGACAAAAGAATATTATTATTGTACCTCAAAGTGCAGGAACAATCCTGAACAATGCTCCAGAAACAGATGCGTCATAGAAAAGAGTGGCTTGGAATTTTAACATGAGGATAATCACAAGGGAAGTTACAGTGCCCAAAAAGATGACATCAAGGGAAGATGACATTTTTTGAACGTGAATGTGTGTGTGTGCATATCATATGCACAAACATACACTGAAGAATATTCTTGAACTACAGAACAGAACTTTCCTAAGCATACTTACTTTGAGTAAGCCTTGAACAAAAAGTCCTGACTCGTATTTGAAAGAAGACTCACTTCTACAGAGTCTGGAACACTTCCGCTCAGACGGTGTAAGAAACAGGCACAATGTTCTCACAATCTGCATTAAAAAGAACATTTTTGAAAAACATGAAAATCTAAGGAAGTAAGCCTGACTAGACTGTATTACACATTTCAAATGATGAACAAAAGAGTTCACCATGCTTATCAGAAAAGCCAAAACAATTCCAACTTCTTGTCAAACGATGAAAAAATCCAACACCTTTTTGCAACCAAGTTTGTTTTTATCCAGTTATGTAGAACAAATCACTTTTGTCTTCTTCTACATCTTTCTTTTCATAAACATGAGTTACTGTGATTACTTTCTTAGCCTTTTAAGACTCTTATTTAATTGATTCTATATTGAAATAGCAATTATTTTCTCAAATCAGGCACAGTCAATTTTTTAAATAAGCATCCATGCTTATTTCCTCAGTAATTTCCTTAAACTCTCTTTTATAATGAACACAGGTACTTCATCATCCATCTTCAAACTTCGGGGCTGAAATAGATACCAGTAATCCCCCCAAATACAACATGTATTCCATTCTGCTCATCTTTCAGTCTTAACCTGTGGTGTCCTATCCGTGTCTGTAAGATATTTGAAAAGGCTCTGTCCTTGCACAACGTGTTTCTGCAGTACCTAAAACAATGACAACATAATTTCTGACTGACGCTTTTTGTCACAATATGCCTCAAGTGTTTTTTTTTACTCTGAGGCAAGCTGAAGTATGCTATTAAGAAAGCAGTTACTTCAGAACAGTTGTACCATGACACAAGGAGCATGCTGCTGAGAAGAACATGTGTAGAATTAATTTATGGAATTTACCATGGATGGATCTTGAGGCTCACATTCTTTTACACTGTTTTTTCCTATAGTGTCTAGCTTATTGATATATTATTTTACATAGTAATAACCATTTAGACATTAAATCCTTTTTATTAACTATTTAATGATCCATACATTTTTATAACTACTCAAGCTTCTAACATTTCCTCTTGTATTACACATAGCATATGTGTGTACATATGTAACATTTCTCTTAAACATATAACATTTCCAACACCTTAACTGTGTGTAAATCTTACATCTCTGAAACAATACATATTAACTATGGTTAGCTGATTTCAGCTAAGATCTGAGAATTTTCTTTTCTCTGGTTTGCCTGTTGGGTGTGGGCATCAGCATTTACTGTTGATTTGATCAGAGGTCCTTTACTACTGTTGGTAATACACATGAAAAAATGCATTCCAATTTTTATAAAGCGTAATGAACTGTTTATTTCAAAATATCGGTTTACTAAAGGTGCCTTTGAATTTTTTTTAAAAACTGTTGTATTTCATTAAGGCAAGAAGCCCTATATACTATAAAATACATAATATATAGTTTGTATAGTCTACAAGTAATATATATTATATTCAGTAGGCACACTGTCCATCATTTTTTTATTTCACATTGAAGAAATAGACACAGGTTTCACGACACACAAGTGGCTCATGACACAGAAGTATGTTTACTGCCCAGTGCAGGAGAAATTATGGAGACACTAAATGCTTAAGAGCATACAGACAATACCCAATGACATGGGTATTGTCTGTATACTCATCACCACCAGTGTTCCCCAGCGCTCAGTTCTGGGCTTGGTCCTGTTCAACATCTTTATTGACGATCTGGATATGAGGATTGAGTGCGCTCTCAGTCAGTTTGCAGATGACATCAAGCTGGGCACGAGTGTTGATCTGCTCAAGGGTAGGAAGGCTCTGCAGAGAGACCTGGATAGACTTGATCAGTGGGCCAAGGACAAACTGCATGAGGTGCAAAAAGGCCAAATGCTGGGTTCTGCTCTTGGGTTACAACAACCCCAGGCAGCGCTACAGGCTGGGGGCAGAGTGGCTTGAGAGCTGTTCAGCAGAAAAGAACCTGGGGGTGCTGGCTGACAGCCAGCTTAATATGAGCCAGCAGTGTGCCCAGGTGGCCAAGAAGACCAACGGCATTCTGGCCTGTATCAGCAACAGTGTGGCCAGCAGTTCCAGGGAAGTGACTGTCCCCCTGTACTTGGCTCTGGTGAGGCCACAGCTCAAATCCTGTCTTCAATTCTGGGCCTCTTGCTTCAAAAAGGACACTGAAGTGCTGGAGTGTGTCCAGAGAAGGGCAACAAAGCTTGTGAAAGGACTACAAAACACGTCTTATGAGAAATGGCTGTTTAGTCTCCAGAAGAGGAGGCTCAGAGGTGACATCATCACCCTCTACAACTCCTGAAAGGAAGGTGTAGTGTGGTGGGGGTTGGTCTCTCCTGCTGTGCCTGCAGTGAGAGGACAAGAGGAAATGGCCTTAAAATGAGATGGGGGAGATTCAGATTACTTATTATAAAAAAAATATTTCACTGTTAGGGTGGTCAGGCACTGGAATAGGCTGGCCAGGGAGGTGGTGGAGTCCCCATCCCTGGAGGTGTTTAAGAGGCATCTGGATCTGGCACTGGGTGATGTGGTCGAGTGGTTTAGGGGTTACAGTGGCAGTGCCAGGTGGATGGTTGGACTGGGTGACCTTAAACGTCTCTTCCAGCTTTGATGATTCTCTGATTCTATGACACAGCTGAAATAGGCAAGCCAGTCAGGTCTCTTCGATTTGTGTATTTTAGCTAACAAACCTAATTTTAAAAGCTCAGACTCATTTACTACTCATTTATATACCATACAGTGGTTTTCTTATAATTGTCAGAATACAACTGAAAGGCAATTTTCAGGCACAATTATCTTCTGCTGACCAGTCAGATGAAGATAGCCAGACAACAGTACTCGTTCTTTCTTTGGCCTCAAGTATGCTTATAGATTAACTTTGTTCCAAGTAACACACTAACACTCCTAATAATCAGCATTTAAGTTTATTAGAAATACATTACCTTATTAACTTTTTCTGCACTGCTTCCTACGACTACAGAACAACCACAGGTCTGCAGGTGTGAACTAATTGCACTGCAAGGAAAACAGACATAGGTTAATACATTTAATCAGATTTTTCAAATGAAACAATTATCACCTTCACAAGAAGAATAAAGTGCTCCAAGTATGAATACAGCCTACACACCCATAACCACAGGACTTTAAATAGCAGTGTAGGTAACTGCTGAAATCCAAAAGTTCAACAGTTTCTTCAGTATTGAAAGCATACGTGATGGTGTATAAATAGATGTCACCAAGCACGACATATACGAATGCAGTTATGCAGGAGATACTATAAAAGGTAACAGAACATCAATTAAGGCCTATTAAATACACTTTCCCACAGGAGGAGACCAAGTTGCTCTCAAGTTCAACTATTTCCACTTAAAAAGTGAAAACAGGGGAAAAAGAGAAATACACAACTCAACAATAAGCATGCTACATGCCATACCATTAATGACTCTTATTTAGAGTTTATGAACAACCCCGGCTTTTTGCTATTTCAAAAACATGCAAGAATTTGACTTAGAGTCTTATAAAATTAAATGTAGGTATCAAAGAAAAACTTGTATTTGATAGGAATTCTATTATCAAACAAATGATCCTGTGACAACACAGTCTACAGAGATGCAGCTATTAGCCCAGAACCATTCTTCTAAAATGACAGAAACTTTTACAACATTTTATTGACAAAAATCTCAAAAAGCCAAATACATGTCACTGTTCCCCCTCCTATAAAGAAATCTATTCCAATCCATGTTCACATGCACATGCAGACAGATACTTTTAGATGCATACACAAGTTTAAATCATTTTACGACAGCATAAATCAAAACTGAATTTCATACTTGAGGAGAAAGCCTTCATGGCAACTATCCCCAATGTCATCATCATTTAGCACTGTGTCACTTATCTGAAATGCAAGTAAATATAAACAAAAGTTAGACAAGGATCTGATCACCTTCCAATTAATTGATTTTCGCTTTCATAGATGGGAACTGTTTGGAAACTATTTAAGTTAAGTTGTAAGGCTTCCCCAGAAAGCATAATCTTAAAAAGACCTGACTTCAGACAAAGCATTTTGAAAATAAAGAAGTCAATTTATTATTAAGTCTTCACCAGTCACAAGTCAGGTTCCTCCCAGTGGCTTTTTTTTCTGTAAAAAATGTTCAGAACACTTCAAATTAGTGCATGTCAGATCACTTCTTCCACAAGAGCACTGTAATGTGCTGAAACAGGTATCAACATCAAATCCATTAATCTGCCCATTCATTTTGGTTTGCATCAAACTGCTTTTCCACTCATAAAATGACACCATCCTATGCAGTCAATCTTGCTAAGTGATGACCATAAAATATACTGCCATTCCTTACACCACTTAGGAGAACTTGATGTGAAGCAACAGAAGTATACAAGAATTTAGGAAAATGGGCATTTTCTCTGGCAAAGTGAGTACCAAAGTAAAGGGCCAAAGCTACGTTTTATTCAGAGGGAGAAAGCCACTTTTTAAAAATTCAGAATACAAATAAAACAAGAACTTACATCTATTTCTTCTGGAACACTGTGTGATTTCATAGATGAAAGGAGTTCCATTACAGGAATGACTTCTCCTGTCAGCATTGGAATGATGCTCTGACCCTGCACAATAAATAAGATGCTTGAAGTAAAAGCACATTGGGTAGTATTAGAAGTTACTACTAACATGAACTTGCAGTATTACATGCAGAACATCCTTAACTTCCTATTGCTTGGAAGGGCAGTATGAGCAGAAATTGATGCATAGACTTCTTGGGCTTTGCTCATCAATAATTATAAACTTGAAAAACATATTTGGCTTCTCAACATCATGCCCAAGATGTATTTCTGGGTCTTACGCTAATTTTCAGCATCAGTTTTGACTGGCCTAGACAAGAAGTACTTGATATGAGATAATTTGATCATACTATGTTATGTGCAATCACTGTTAAGCATTTTACGTCTGACGTTTTAACAATGTTTTCAAGTCTGATGTTTTAACAATGACTGGAAACTAAAACTAGGCATACTACTTATTAACATACAAAAATACTTTCCTGGCTTATCTATCACAAGAAAATGCAGCCACAATCTCACATTTAGAGTTTCAGAAATCAAATTCTTTTCACAGTCTTATCTGTTAAGTCTCCAAGCACATTTCAACATGACAGACTCTGTATGTCTCTGTACTTCTAAAAGGTGACCTCACCTAATGAAGAAACAACCTTGACAGGAGGCTGGCATGACTCTATGGAAGCTGCTACCTTTACAGAGCTTCAAGTTCAAGTTAATGAGTTTCCTCTTCTGAAAGGTAATATTCTTCACAGATTTCTACTTTACCCCTAAAGTGATGAAATATATTTTCCTTTAATTTGATCACAGCTTCCATCATCCTATCTTCAGAAACTTTGCCTACTGTGCATGTCATATCATTAGTGAGTCCAATGCATCCTCCTGGATCCCAAAAATAAGAAGCAGCACCAACTTCTACAGTCAGCTGATGCAGTCAAATGGTTTTGCAATGGTGTGCCATATGCATCCACCAGATGGCCCTTACCTGATCCTCCATTCTTTCTGTGCCTTCCAAGACAATCTTCTGGAAATGTTCTTGCCTCTCCTGAGCGAGAGAAGCAGTTAAATATAAACGCTCTGGCATTTGTTCATGTATGTATGCACACAACAGTCACACAGTACAGTTTCTTCCCTGTGGAGTCACACTTATATTCAAATTTTGATGTTCAAGTCTTTTTTCTCTTACAGAGTTGACTTTAGGAAAAAGTGACGTCATGCCACACACATCAACGCTCCCTGCTCTGCCCTTCACCGCATATCTCCCAGGTTTGGGCAGGAACAGCAGGAAAGGAAGGGTTTGATGACAAAACATTTTCTTCATTACAGATCAAGAAAATGCCACATGTTCAGATTATGGTGAAGAATTCCACTTTAGGTATGGATTTTTATTTTCAAATGGATGCAGTATAGACTGAGGATTCCCGATTCAACAAGAGAAAAATAAGATCTTCAGAATGAAAAAAATTATTTGACTGGGGAGGGTGGGAAACAAAAGACTTTTTTTCCCCACCTCTTGAGGCACTTACAAGTCTTCAAAACATTGGTTTATAACCACATACAGAAGACATGAAACCTCGAAGTACACAAAACACAATGCACAAGAGACTGAACAAAGCTCTGAAAACAGACTCATCAGCAGCTGAGTAGCAAACTGCATTTAAAATGAACTTACAATAGAATAAAGTTATTATTTACAAAGAGAATTTGGCGTTAATCGCTGGAGTGTCAATACAAGTCACAAAAAGTAGCAGATGCTGGGAGAACTAATGATATCTTTTGCTAGATGCTGGCAGGTTATTGCATTTTTATTGGTTACTCATTAATTTCCTGTGACTGAGTTAATCAACTTCAAGTGTGAAAAGAGTTCGCAAGAGGTTTTTTTGAGCAGATGAATAGGGAATAAGCTAGAGTAGTTTGCCCTAAAACAGTAATAAAACTTTTCTAACTATCTAAAAGATGCATCAGTGAAAAATAATACTGAGACACGGCAGATTCCTTCAGGGCACCTCCATCCTTCAGTCAGAGAAGGAAGACATCCGTGACAACCATTTTAAAAAAACAGTCTTCTTGAAGATAAGGCTGAACAAATGGTTTAAGCCACTTCTTTTCAGAAATACAACTGTTCAAAATTATTAGACAAACATACAGAGCATAAATTGGAGTAGGTGAAAGGTGTTTCTAATCCCTTATTGATGACTTGCTCAGAGTTGCTTGTTCTTCTTTGCCAGTCTGAACACTGTTCCATGTTTCTTCTAATTCTCGAATTCAGAAGGCTTCTTCTCATCTAGCTGGAAATGTTGTCTGGCTCTACACAGAACTAGTGAGAGCTAGTATTCACAACTATTAGAACATCCAGAACAGGTACACGACACCTTTCAGACAGGACTTGAACATTTTTTTGATTTGCTGTATGTAACCATAGCTGCTAAACTGCCTCAAAATGCAAACTACAGAATGAATGTGTTTTAATTCATTATCATTGTTATGCTTATTCTACAATGCATTCCTAAATATTAATCTACATTTTCCAAGCAGTTTTCTCTTTTCTAAATAAAACTGAAGAACTGCAGATATATGCAGGGATCTGTGATCTCCCTCAAAAAAGAAAAAAAAAAAGTAAAAGATAATAAATGTTGATTTCAGAATGTATCACTGTCTCAGCTAATGCAACTGACGTACCTGCTTCAAGAACATCTGAAAAAGAATTAAGAACTTAACTACTAATTTCTGAGAAAGAAAAAATTAGTAGAAAACGTTTTTTTGTCATTCTCAATGCTGCTTGAAGATTACTTCTACTGTGAAAACATACTGGTATGGAGCAATATCTGAAAACTGAGAAAATGAATTATAGATAAAAATGATGGATAATTCTTATTTGACCACCCACATTGGAAGTCAGTACAGAGGACACTAAATGAGAGAAGCAATGTAATCAGGAACATGAGATAGCATTCACTTACATCAAAACCACTAGCATCCAGCAGAGTTTTAGAAAACTACTTAAGTAATTAAACATTTGTGTTTCTACTATATTAAGAAAAAACTTCACGTACTATCCTTCCTCTGAAAAGTAAACCCCAGAAAGTATGAAAAGCCAGTTCCAGAAAGCACTACCAGCCATCATCAGGCAACACAGCAAAAACGAAACACCACCACAAAAATAACATCAGCTTGTTATTTCTGTAACTAGTTCAGATAAGAGCACTCAAAGAGTAAGTTTAAAGTATGTTTTCTACAGGTCTCAGAACAGAAGACACCAGACAAATGTGCATCACCATATACATTACAGCTGATGTGCACTCTACTGCTCTAAGACAGCTTGGACTCCATGAAGATGACAAAAATTTTAATTTTTACCATTAGACTGTTATTTCGTTTCAAGAAAAATACATAAAAGATTTTGCCTAATAAGGAAATATCCATGATTTACTCAAATGTAAGAGTTCCAATGGTTAAGAAAAATTTAGCATGTTTTCCTTTTTGAGTTTCAGGAGTAGAAATATTTGGACTAAAGCAGATGTACTTTTGTAGATCTCTCTTTAGTTCTACACAGTTTAAGTCCTGACAAACTGTTTGTTAACACCCTCTTTTTTAAAAATAAAACTGTAACAGCAATGAGAAGATTAATTGCATCAGTTCCCTTTCCTGGACCTCAACAAGAAAAACAATGATTTGAAACACAGTAAATTTACAATTGTACCTAGTTTAAATACACAAATTAACACAATTAAAAGCAACAACTTATATGAAATACAGAGAGATGAAAAATTGTACAGGAATCCTCTTTCAACTACACAGTCTCAGAGAGGTTATATAATATCATCAGGATAAATCCTGTGGCTAAAAATCCCAGCCTTTGGGATTTTTGGAATTTGCCAACATAATGATTTGATAACCTTTAACCTTCAAAACTGTGTAGAGACCAGCCTTTTCTGAGTTTGTATATCTAGACTGCTATATAACAGATATCACAGCATCTCAATTTTTGCTTCTGCACAAGACAATCTAATAATTAGTTTAAGTAATGAACAATAAACTTACCTTATGCATCCATATCCTTCCTTTCCTTATAATATGTGTTAACCTATCCACGCACACTCTGTGAAGTGGCAGGTAGAAACCAAGTTCACTTTGCGGAAGTATAATTGATAGTCCATACGTGCTTCTGTCTCCATTCCAGTTTCCATCAAAGATTAATGACACAATGATTACTCTTTTTTCGGCCAAAACAAAGAACTTCACATCTATTGCACCACTTTCTGCATTCCGAAGTATTTCTCCATTCAGGGTGTGGTTAGCAAGAAAAGTTATTTCACCGTCACTGAGAAGTACCTGTTCTGTCTTTGGAGCCCAGATATGCCGCACTCGGGGGCCAAGGATATTGTCCCAGTAAGCAAAAGTGGCAGCTAATAATGGTGACTCGCCATTCAAAGAGATCTCTGTCTTAGCCACTGCAGGAGATGGTGGTGGACAGAGAGCTGACATGCCTGTTTCCTCTCTCTTGTCTAACTGAAATGCTTACATTACCTAAAAAAAGAAGTTTTTGTAGGAAAAAAAAATAAGTTAAAGCAGCCCTCGTAATTATCTCATCTGCTTTTTACACGGACTGGTAGCAATAGGACTTGTTTTAAACCAAAACAAGAAATATTTAGATTAGATGTTAGGAAGAAATTCTGTACTGTGATGGTGGTGATGCACTGGAACAAGTTGCCCAGAGAAGTGGATGCTCAGCCCCTGGAAATGCTCAAGGCCAGCCTGGATGGAGTACTGAGCAACTTGATCCAGGGCATGCCATACCTGCCCAGAGCAGGAGGTGTTGGAACTATATCATCTTTAAGGTCCCTTCCAACCAAAGCATTTCCACAATTCTTTTGCTTCCAAATGACACTTTCAAGAGGCAACCTGACTTCTTCACCTGAGATTTCATCCTAGACTTTATCCAGGAACTAAGTGTGTATATATACATATATACATTCCACATAACAAAGCAGCATGCCTTACAATCATTAGTCAGACCTCAAATACCCTTTACTCACTACAGAAGTATGATGAACCTGCACAACATACGGCTTGTGTAAGAAAACTGACATGATAAATATATCCTTTACATCACACACAGGGTGTTATGATACAAGACAAGTGCTCAGCACTTTATAGAATGTATTGATACACAACCTCTTATCTTGTGGGGACACAATCCCTGAACATTTTCCCTAGAAGTTTCCACCAACTCTACAGCTTCCCCATTCTAATGAGGCTGCAGAAGATAACAGGAAGTTCCATCTTCCCTAAAAGTTATGCTAGAGTCACAGGAAGATATGAAATAAAAAAGGTTTACAAACAAATTCAACCAAGGACAGAAAACTGTAACAGCTAAAACCCACTCATCTTGAGGAAAACCTCACAGGAGCAGAAGGCAACTTTTCTCTCCTCTCGTCTCCTCTCTGCCTGCAGCAGGGAATCCCACCCGCGACCAATGGAGCAGGTACACACACCTCACTAACGCAGCTCTAACTCGCCAGAGCTCTGTATCTGAACTTCTTTTTCCTTTTTTTATTTAGTATCTCACAGCAGAAGTGTAAAACCTCTCTCGCTCCGGCTCCTTCTCAGGAGGCAGCCGGTGCCCCGCCCGAGCGGCAGCGAGGAAGCCAAGGCCATCTGACTTGGCTATCTGACACCATGACTCCACGATTTTCAGGGAAGACAGGGCGCCAGCCACCCCCACGGACTCCTTGCACCCACGGGCTGACCAGAGGCTCGCTTTCACCACCGCCTCTCCAAACGCGCGGCCGCTGCCACCTCGGCGGCTGCGGCACCTCCGCGCTCCCGGTCCGGATCAGGCCCGTGTCGCACGGTCCGGGTTTGGTCTGAACTTCCCGTGGAGGCGGCGGGGAGGTAGGTGCGGTAGGGCCCCGCTCCTTTCCCCGCAAAGCAGAGGGGTCGCCAACACCGCCCCCAGCACCAACACACCCCCACAACCCCGGACCCACTCCCGCCTCACCT
>VZTF01004054.1:0-97184 GCA_013397755.1 Cnemophilus loriae
GAATGGCAGCCTCAGGCAATTGCACCTTTTTACACTTTCCAAGAAGAGAATTACTTGCATAAAAGCTTCTACATTTTGCTTTACTACCTCTCCGTACAGATTTGGTTGTCTGTTGGAGCAGGGGGAGGATATTTTCCAACCATAATGAAAACACTGAGTGGTGATGCAAAGAAGATCTCCAGTCTGATGACGTGCCTTTATTTTCAGAATACTATTTTTTTTTCAAAAAAGATTTTAAGTCAGAATAAAGGAAGGCTCCTGGTGGAACTCTAACTTGCTCTTGGGCTTCTGATACACCACCGTGCACAAAAAAGTTCACTGCATGGATGCACTTAGGTGACTCCCAGCCACCACAGAAAACCTCAAGAAAACTTCTGATGAGGTAGATTCACACTTGCACCCAAACACAGAGGCTTTTGTGCACACAATTCAGCCACCACCAAACCTACCCAGTGCTCCTGCCTCTCAGCAGTCACACTCTGCAGAAACTGAAAAATTAAAATTTGTTGCCATAATGTTCTGGCATCAGTCTTCCCACAGTAACATTGATTTTTCTTTTTTTCTCTTGCACATTCTCAGCCATCCAATTCTCCATCTACCTCACCCTCTTGACAGATTCTTATCCCTCCTCTCTCACAGACAGGCCCTTTGCTCTGCAGAGGAGCCCTCTGAGTTCACTGGCTTAATCACACTGAGAAGCAGATGTGTGTAAGGACAGTAAAGTCTGGTTCTGCTTGCTTTTTACTTCCTTTCACAGCCTGTGTTTTCCTATCACTAACTTCAACATGTTATTTTTAACATTTTTTTACATCTTTCAGCGTCTTCCATTTTCTCCTTACTTTCACAGATCTTAATGTTTCTATTTCCTTTCTTCCTGTTCCACAATTCCCTCTCCCAACTTCCTCTAAGAAAAATGAACACACGGTAAAATATTCTGTTTTTCTCATTGTTTCTCCTTTCCTTCTCTTCCAGTCCTTTCTCTAATTCTATCTCATCTTCCACTTACTTTCCTTACAGCACCCGAGAACATGTTTCCTCAATTATTTATGGATTTATTTACTTATATATTTATTGCTTTTGGCTACTGTCCTTACAGAAGCCCTCACATTTTTCACATTTCCCATCAGCTCCCAGTTTTGACTCATGTTCCCTGGAGGTAGGGTAAGTTTCTGTTCTCTATCCCTGCAGCCATGAGTACACTACAAGCCAGAGTACAATTACAGCTGGAGGAACACCTAGCTCTACAATAGCTCAGTATGAAAAACAGTAGGACTACAGCTGTGTAGAGTTTCGCATGGACTGCAAAGTCTGTCCGGAGTCTTAATAAATACATGGAGCCTTAGCTGTGGCTGCGCTCATTGCTGTGACAAAAACACAAGGCCCAAGAGAGGTGTAAGCTCATTCTTGCATAGCAAAGTAGCTGTAAGAGGTGCAGCAGGGAGCTTGCAACCTCCATGAGCAGGGCATGACAGCCTTTAGCCACCTGTACATTACCCCATCCCGTGCTGCAGAATGCTTTGAGAAATGCAGAAACTCCTCTGGGGTTCACAGGGGGATGTTCCCAGGGCTTTTCCAGGAAACATGGTCCTGTCTAGAAATGGCAGTGGAGACAACTGTGCCCCCTTTCCTTATGTACCCTTTCCTCACAACTCATGATACCTCAGCACATCTCTACCCAGAGTTTGCCAAATGCCCAGGAATATAGCCTCTCAGCTGCTCCCTGCAGAGCTCACAAGGAAATTTCTTTCACAAGGAAATAGCCTTCCCCCAGACAAGTGGGACTTTTTGTAGCCCCTTGGTGAGCAACATTTAGGAGTCCAAGCAGGGAGGAAGGTAATGGAGGTTAATTTTTGGCTGTGCAGCACCTCTCACTGCCAAGTGAACGCCCTGATTGTGCTCTATTCATGTCCAGGAGAATTTTGCTTTTGTCTTCAAGGGAAAAAGAGAAGCATTGTGGTGTTTGCTTCCAGTAAGATGCAGTACTTTTTCTGCATGAAAGAATTGGTACAAAAGAAATAAGAGAAACACAATAAAAGGAAAAGCAGAGTGGTGTGGTTTAGGAGTGAGGTACTGGTATTCCCACTGCAGCTGATTTAAGTCCCAGTTTCTCAGCAAGGCCGATTCCCCGACAGTGTTTGAATGCACAGTTAGCAAATGAAATGAGCTTGGTATCCAATGCACCCGTGTGAAAGCCTTTGATGGTAAGCCCCAAGGATAAGGGAGTGAGAGTCAGGCTTGCCAGAGCACAACACACCAGTTTAACTTGGCTGGGAGTCAGGCTCTGCATGCTTTTCTTACACAGTGTACAAAACCGAGCTCGTTGGCAATGCTCGATAAATAAATAGTGATAACAAAATCTGCAGCACAACCAAAAGGATACCCGGAAATTACTTGTGTGTGGAACTCCCTTGGACGTGGCACGTTGCCTTCAGCACAGGGAATTATACTTCCATTGCGAGCTCAGAGTACAATAATTGTTACTTTTCACCAGTTATTCTAGTGTCATAAAAACAATAATCTGTAGGTGTGGTAGGTCAAATAGTATATAAATTACCAGTCAGACTACATTAAGGCCCATAAACCAAAAGGATGGTGTTCTGGGAACAATGAATGAAGTGTTAACTATATCTGATTTTTTTCTTAGTGTGCAGTCTAACCTTTGCATCCTGATGACCTGCCAGATTTGTCTATGGTACATCATTTGTTTTTTGTGAGAGAGGTCTGAGGTAAATAAAAAGCCTGGATGAGTGCAGAAGGCACAAAAGTGTGTGTTGATGGAACAACATCTATTTCAGAAATTGTGCTTTCTTCTCATGTTGTTCAAAAGTGAACAACTGCAGCGAAAAAAGAGAATTTTAGTTGCTGGATACTGACATACAAAATTTTTCTGTGGGTCTGTACTACTCTTTTGAGAATGAGTGCAGGGTACAAAAGAGTAAACTGCAGAATAAAATGCTGTGCAATGGCCAACAGGTAAATAATTCAGCACTATGGACAAGCAGATGAACACCAGCTGTTTCAAGCTGGTATTAAATGCATCTCAAATTGCAATTCAATGTTTTGGATTGGAAGCTACTTGCTGTCAATCGGCATTTCAGCTATTCTCATTCAGGCACTTCAAGCAAACATTCAAGAGCCACTGCCTGGCCTAGTGCTACCAGAAACATTGCTGATTGGGGCGAGGAACAGGCCATCCCTTCAGATCAGCTTTGGGTCTCCAGCTGTGACCAGAGCAGCACCAATCACAAGATATCCCCACAAATCTGCCCAGGCAGATGAGCTCTACCCTGAGCCAGCAGGACCTCGGAGCCCCTGGTATGCACCTTGAAGGTTGATATTGATGGCTTGCAATTGTAGTGGACTCGAGCTTGCCCCTGCCATAGATAAGGGCAATTTCTCACAGAATTCAGCTGGAAGCAGGATGAAACCACAGGATTATGTCATCCCTGCTGTGATGATAAGAAAACATCGTGCAATTGTTATTAATACTATAGCTAGACAAGAATCATGCTGTCATACAAGCATCAAGGGAAAAGGTCTCTAAATCAAATACATTTAAATCATATTTAAAGCATATCATCAAGTGCAAAAAGAAGACCCAGAAGGAAGAAATTGATAAATGAAGAGAAGGACTAGAAATTATAAGAAGCTTGTGTTCTGGGCATGAGTAGCATAGTTATGTTCTTTAGAAGATACAATTAGGAAATACTGAAACCATGTGATTAGCATCTAATAAATATTTACTCAAACCAGTTGAACAGTACTTCACAAACAATATGAGATTTGCAGAAGATGAAATGGTATTTTTACGAGTGAGTGACTGAAGTTTATTCTGGGTATAGCAGAGAGCAAGAAGAAAGCACGAAAGCCATCTGCTGAGATGGAAAATCACTCATTATCCAGTCTTGTCTTCCATCCCTCCATAGAGAGGAATATTTATCCCCTGCTGATCTTCTTTAGGTGATTTCTCACCTGTTCATCCTGTTCACATAAAAGCCACAGGCTACAATTATATTAATGGATCTGGACCAGATGACATGTGTCTCAAAAAGTGAGCTTCCCCATCAGCAGTTAAAAACAGCCTCTCAGACAACGTCTGGCAGAGGGGAAAAACCTGGGATCTTCTGTACGAAAATTTTTTTCTTTCCAAAAACCCAGGCACCAGTGGAGAGGGTGTCTCATACAGCCCACTCCTCAGAGGTGAGTCCTTCTATTTCTGGGCTTTGCCATGACTGGAAAACAGGGCATACCTGGTACATGTGATAGACACATCCTTCCAGTCCAGGAGGACTGTGTGGGAGAAACACAGTGCTGAAAGAAAGTTGAATCTAGGGTTTGTGATACTTGGATTTTCAGTGTTATATGTATTCTGAGGAAGGAGAAAATGAAAATCAGCTCCAGGTTTAGATAAAATGGACTGGAACAAAATACAGGTTTTGTGAAATGAGTAACAGCCCATCCACAATTAATTTTTGTGAAATATTTTGTTTTATTTGAAATAAAAGAATTTGTTTTCATCTCGAATGATGTTGCATAGCAAATAATAATAATAATAATATTCACAGGATTTTCCTAAACAAAACAAAATCATGAATACTGCTCCTCAAAGAGCTGCACCTCTTCATATATGCAACTACTCTTACCCTCTGTGCATCACATAGAGGTTTACAACACATTCCTACTGGGGGCTACAGAGAAGGTTGCCAAATGCTTCCCTGTTCTGTCCTGTATGAGCAGTTACTGACTTTTCAGGGGGTGGCATTCAAATAGCATTCTCAAACAAACATTTAATTCAAAAGTACTTAAAATATGACTCAGGTCCCCGCTGTGATGTTCTAGATGTAGTTTCCAACAGCAAAACTGTCATTGTTTTTAGCAGCCTTCTAACAGTCTGCAGTGAAGATTCTTGTGTCTGAATTGGCTGGGTTTGAACTTCATTATTTGCAGCCCAGCAGTAACAAACACTGTATTCTCAGTGTTCTCCTATCACAAGAAAAAAATATAAGATTCTCAGTTTTACCGATATACATCTACACAGTACCAATACACATCTATATAGTACTGATATACATCTACATTTTAGGCAAATTTGCACAGTACTTTCACAACTGAATTTCAGGTCTTGGTATGCTTCCAGATCACTATGTCTTTTCTGGCATTCATCAAAGTACTGCACTGTACTGACAGTCTGCCATGTCGTGGTGGTAAAATACTCTAATACAGAGGTTTAAGTACTATTTACAAATTGAAACCTGCAAGAAGAAGCAAAAAAAGTAAACTTTCCTTGTTAAACAAGGTCTGATTTTGCTTAAAATTTACTGCAGCTGGAAACAATGCGGGCAGAAGAATGTGGGTTTGTTCATGGTGCTGCCTTCAGCTGGAGGAATGTGCTCCGGGCGTGTGAAGTGATGGAGCTGAGCATGAGCCAACACCAGCACCCGCAGGCTTCTGGCTCTCACTCCTCTCCTGAAGCCACTAAATGCCTCTGCTGACATGGACACAGAGGTTTTCACAGGAAAATCTTCATGGGATTTTAGAGAAATAGGTTACTGCCATGCCTCATGTCTGCCTCCGGTCATCATTTGCTCCAGATGTCCTTAAACTTGGTTATCTCTGCAGCCACCTTAGCCATGGAAGATAGCCATGTTCAAGGCTTGTTGATATGGGGACATCCAGAAGAATTAAATTGATTTATCTTTGGAAGGGGATTAGGTGATGACACATAATCAGCAGCGGATTAAACACTCTCATTCAGAAATAGAGGGCCCCTAATTCAGTTTATCTTAATTCACTCTGGAAGGACTGAAGCATGGGAAAGGCAGGCTTGGGCACAGCTGCTGCTGTGCTCCCGCAGCTCTCCCTCAGCCATTTGGCAGGGGCTGCCAGCCCACCCTAAGTGTTGAGAAAGGAGGGGTGGGATAAAGCGAACCTCCACTCCTTCTTCACCCCCATAGTTCATAGCCCTTGTCTCAGAGCACTAGGTCCTGAGTAGGATGACGTGGGGTCTCAGCAGTCTCCACACCACTGCATACCATGCCCTGGCCTGGCTGATGAGTTCCCAGACCCATCTTTGGAAATCCCCCTTTCTCTCTCCTCTTTAGATATTTCAAGAACTGAGGTTCTGGCAGGGTCACATAAGAGCCCAACTGACTGATTAATCTGATGCTGAGAATGAAGCACAAAGATTTGGCATAAAGGCTTTTGAAAGTTTGCCAGCAAAAAAATGGTACCAAAACAGGGCAACAAACCCTGCAATCTGTTTAGATGCCAGCTAATACTGCTGCACAGTGGACTCTCTCTGCTCACCTTTAATTGTAGGCATTTCCCAGATGATGAGCATTTGTTATTAAAACTCAGGCTGTTGTGTGTTATTAACTTCATACTACATATAGAAAAAGAAGACAAGCGTGAAGGAGTCAGTCCTCTTTATCAGGTCCTGCTATAGCACACACATGGCTTTCTCCCAAGTGGCAGCAGCCAAGGATGCAGGAAGGGAAGAGGTCTCTTGGGACCTAGCCTGCTGGCCATAAGAGCATGCCCTGCATGAGCATCCAACAACACCCTTTGCTAAAGCTGTTTCTCTTTCCCATTTGAAATCTCATCATCTGCGATAAGTAACCTCTTTAGTCCAGCTGATGCCCATAAAGTGTCATGCAGAAAGTGGCTTGCAGTCTGCTACATGCTCTCCCACAAACTGCAGTTTGCTTTCATTCAAGGTCGCAGTTTGGGCTTGCTTTATCCCAACCAAAATCAGCTGTTTCACTTTCAGACACCTACTCAAGCTCCCAGCATAAGAGCAGCTCCCTCCCCTGGCTTGCCTTTTGCAGATGCTCATAGTGGTGCATTACGCTAAATAATGGCAACTTCAAAAAAATTGCAATCTCTTCAGACTTCAATCGACCTTAAATATAGGTTCTGTTTCTAAAATCCCTTCCTCAGCAAAAGTGGATGTCTGGGAGAATGGGTAATGGAATGTGGAGCATCGCTGCCTCACCCTGTGCTAGGCAATTACCAGAAATTGTTGCTGTTTGACAGCAGCTTCTGTGTGATTGTACACCTCTAGCAGTGATGATCTTGAGTCCGTAATTTCTACTAGCATGCCGTTAGTTAACTGTAATGTTCCTCTCTGTCGTGGCAGCTCACCCAAACAAATCAGCAGTTGAGTGCAGATCATTGTAAGCTTTTACAGTCTGGGAACTCATAGTTTGTTACTAGGCAAGTTTTTATTCATTCAGATCTCAGTTAGAGTCACGCAGGGAAATACGACCCATAACCATTTACAGATTATTCCTGTGACATGAATTCTCACGTCCGCTAGCAGCAAAATTCCTCTCAGAAAGATGGAGCATGAACAGGTGATTTGGGACCATCTGATAGCATTGTTTGGGGTGATCTTACTGCTTTTGTGATGTGTAGCTGTCTCTCATCTAAGTGAATGCGACCCTAGTGTAGTATCACATAAACTGACACACACACACACCCACACACACACACACTCTTCTGTGGTTGCATTCAAAAGCCCAAATATGCAACCTGTTTGTTTTATTTGGTAAATCTGAAAAGAATAAGACTAAAGTGCGGCAAGACAAATAGTCATATATGAGCCTGTTCAACAATGCTGTACGCTCTTTCCAAATAAATATGAATTATAGAATTTAGACAGAAAAATGCACATGTACCTGTGTAGAGACAAGACAGGAAGATATCATTTTTGCCCATGCTTATATACACATATTTATACATATATAGAATATTTCAAAACTAAAAAGGAGATTTAGTCACACAGCTCCTTGATGCTAACTCATACTGTATGTCTATCTGCATACCCACATGTGCACGCATTGCTGGTGCTGTAAAAGCCATCTGCGTTTACACTGTATAGCAATTTTAGTCACATTTCCCAAAGATAAAAAATTATTTAAGAATTCATTCTCCTTCCACCTGCTTGATCTCCTTGCAATCTCAAACCTTTCTGGCAGCTCTAAGCTTACCTGGAAATAGCTACTTTCTTACAGAACCAACAAAAATATGCATCAAGACACAGGAGAAAGCCTCAATCTGTATTGTAACTGAGGCAAAGGATGTGGTATGAACTCACCTTCGCTTTAACCCACAGAATCTGCAAGAGGCAGCAAATTTGGAAGTCTAGCAATATAAGGAAAATTAAATGGGAACGTTCATTCAAGCACCAGACCCAAAACAATGGGAAGTCTGATTTCATTGGTTCCAGTGCTCATGGCACTGCTTCATTTCTGTTGATCTGAAGGAGGGTGTTCCTCTATCCATTTCTATGTTGGATCTTTGGCAAATACACTCGTTCTCTACAATTCTGCTTTGATCTTTGTTTGTTAAGGTGCTGAATGACTCACTTGCAGATATATTGTTTTAGATTTTGGGTGTGTGATACATACTTACGTCAGAAGGAATTAGACCAGGACTTAACCGATGGGGAGAAAAGGGCCCAAGTATAATGATGATCTCTGGGTCTAGCAGCTGGAGAGAAATGAAACATTACAAGAATTTCCAACGTCTGTTTTTCCTGTTCTAGATCCTCAACTTTATTGCCTTCCCCAAAACATAGACAAGGGTGAAAATGATGCACACCTTAGCAAAATCTGCCCACCAAGAATAGAAAGGGCGGTTTAGAGCCCACATAAAATAGTGGAGGAGTCTCAGCTGAATCAGAGATTTGTGTGTCCTGCAGGCTGTTCCAGGTGATGATGGGGAGAAGGTGGTTTCATGTTTCCCAGACCTTCTCAGACTTGGGACCAAAACCCAGGCCAAGCTGGGGCAGCACAGTATGAATTGGCTCCCGCACAGCACTTTCCATATCCTATACTCCAGGAGACGCAGGGACAAGAGTCCAGGGACTTCAATATAGCAAGGGGTTCTGATCGTGGTTCCCTGAATTTGTTTAGATTTAGACACCTGGACCTCCAAAGACCACTCCTGGTGAAGGAAATCATGCACTTCCCCACTTCGTAAACATACTCATGCCAAGGGTTTTGCGCGTGATGGCAGGATAGAGCTCATTGGGATTCAAGTCATCTCATTCCCATTAATCATGTTAATAATTGAAAACATATGTTCAGCTTGAAAGCACAGCAAGACAGTCAGGCAACCCTACATGGAATTGCACTGTTATCCAATTCTAATGATACTCATTAACATACCTTTGCCAACCTCAAAGAGAAAACCCTCCCACCAAAATCAGGTACAGTATTTGCTGTCAACTTCATGTGTTCCAACCTGACAAAACCCTTCCACAGCCACTTGTTTCACCTTAGAAAGTCTTTTTCAGTGAAGTCTGTCAATTCTCCCACAGTGTAAACACAGTGCTGGTGGTGAGATCTTCTATGCTGGTTGAGAACTGCTTGCACAGAAAAGCATTCAGGCAAGACTACTGATGCAGGGCTCGTTTGGCCATGGTCTGTGCCTCCCTCTCCAGCAGCTCTATCCCAGGGACAGGTGCTACCCACAGCCCTGCCACCACGCTTCAGCCTGATGCTGGGCTGGGGCCCCTCAGGAAGACCTTCAGATTTCCAATACCAAAAATAGCCCAAACAAGCTTAAATATTCCCAGGCATTGATATTGCCCTCTCATTGCTCCCATTAAAGTGAAGACAGTGTTCCCATTATAAACTTGCTTTGGCAGAGATTCCGTGATGGAATCATTAAAATGAATTCCAGGTGAAAATGTGCAACGCAAATTCTAACCAGAGCAGTGAATTTCAGAGGAAACCTCGCTGCCTGCAAACAGATAATATTCTTAACTCAACATCTCAGCCTTTCCCAGATCCTGAAACTAAAAGGGGGAACTTTTGCTCTCAACAATGCAAAGCCGGGGTCTTCTTGGGCCTGGACACACTATTTAGTTACCACTGCAGCTCCAGAAACCACACTAAGTCCATTGTGTGTTTGAGCCCTGAGGAAAGGATGAAGAAAATAGAGTAAGTTTGGATACAGGTGGAAGAAAGGATGGATGTTTTTTTCTTTTCAGATGCACTTATTCTCCCAATGTGCATATAAATCACTTCTGCTGCTATTAGTAACAGCAAAAAAACAAGCGTGTTTGGAAATGAGTTTTGCAATCCTGGAACAGGAAGGCAGGAGAGAGGGAAAAAAAGGAAAGAAAAAAATTTTAAAAGCAAGCCTTGTTTAAATATTAATAATATGGTCTACACAGACTTCAAAATCCTGACAAACACTCTGGTTTAGATTGCACACTTAGTTCTCATCATCCCTTTTCTCCTCCTACACCCTTTCTCCACTGATCCATAAACTCAGCACAAGCAAATTCCTCCTACCTGGATAGAAATCCTCAGATGCTACCTATATTTGTGCTGTTGCTTACTCAAAGGAACACAATGCCTTGCAGGGAAGCTCTGGATAAGGAAACAGGAGGTGATGAGGGTCACAAATGTGACATCCAACTAGTGTCATTGCCAGAAACAGGAGCCAGGGCAAGCTGGATCCCGTGTCTGGCCTGCTAGGGCTGTTCATATGCAGAGGTGAGTCTGAGGCTCTAGAAGAGCAAAGAGAATCTCCTGACCTCTTTTTCCTACCTCCTGCCAAATGACTCCCCCCAGCAGGAACTGGCAAAAACAGTGCCTGTTTCTGAGCTGTACAGCAGCAGGAATATGGAGAATAAGTCTGGATCCTACTGTTATTTCATATGACTTAGGGAGTGGGACCTTGCAGGCCCTATTGAACTGTCATTTCATTTTTGCCACTCCAAGAGCTGAATTTAGGCAATGAGAGAAGTATTTCTGGGGTGCTCTTTGGGGCTGAAGGAGTTAATCAGTGTTGAGACTTTCAAATTCTATGCCTGCCAAGGGGTGCCCCACAGCTTTTGAAAGTGGGAGTTGAGTGCATTACAGACAGTCTTCCATAGGGTGTGAGAGCCAGCAGATAAACTCCGGGAGTATGAGTGCCTACAGACCTCATCCTGCACCTCTTAGCGGGCTGGAAGAGATTTCACCCAGGGCTTCCCTGGGGGAGGCTGGGGAAAGGGGCTCCCTGCATTCTTCAGCCCGCTCACTGAGGTAACCTAACCCTGCACTGATCAGACCACTCTGGTATTTTTCATTAGCAAATTTTGGAAAATTGTTTGGAAAATATAGGCCAAGGCCTCAAGCAGAGGAAATCAGTGTAAACCCCCCCTGAAATGTATCACCAGGGATCTATCACGTGAAGTGCTTGGGATTACTATTGTATAAACAAAGTGTAAAGCCTCGAGCCAGGCCCAAGAAGCTGGAATCCCAGACAACTCCATCATCCTTTCCCCAGCATTCCTACATCCCAGTATGCTCAGATATTTCTCTGTCTGCTTTGCTCCAGCTGCCTGGGCTGCTGAGCTCCCACCAAAGCTTTAGTGGCATGCCTGGCACACAGGCTGTGCTCTGCTTTGAAAGCAGCAGGGAGGTTGTGCACTGACAGCGAGACAGAAGATATTCCAGCTCAAAATGAATTGACAAAACACACCCTGTGTATGTATCCACCACACTCCCTCAACTGCGATAATATTTGCTTGCCAGCAGCTACTGCTTGCAATGGGTCTCCCTCCCCACAATGCACGCAGTAGCTGGATTTTAGAGGGCATGGGGTGGGAATGGACTGTCTTGGGACTGCTGAGCCCAAACTCCAGCAATAGAGGCAACATGGGGTGAGGCCTGGGGCAGAGGAATGTTCTACTCCACCCTACAACGCTTCTCAGTGTCCCATTATAAGTTCAAGTCTTGTAGTAAAAGACAGAAAGTTATTCCTGCAGGAGGCTATTCCCACAGCAAGTTATTCCCACAGAAAGCCCTGGGAAGAGGTCTGACACACCATCCCAAGTGGTCTAGGGGAGCAAACTGCACCTCTCTCTACAGAGGAGAGGGAAACCAAGTCACTGCAGCTGACCTGGGAAAGAAATCCCTTTCGGCCCCAAAACTGGCAAGAGGTTTATCTGAGCATGTGAGCAAAGCATACAAGCCAGGCACTTCTGCTATCAGCTTGGAGAAAAGCCACACAAATGATCTCATGCAGAGCGGTGAGGGGTGGTATTTTGCCAGAAGGAGCAGAATTAGACCCAAATTGTTGTTTCCTCTCTGCTTTCCAAAAGTCCTCTTCCTGATTAAAACCAAACTTATAGTATCCTTTTCTTCCACACTCTAAACTTTTTGGCTACATCTTTCCTTTTCCATGTCTGGCAAACGACAGAACTGCAAAGGCCAAAATGTTGAGTAAAAGTTTGGGTTTTTTTCCTGAGAAACTCTCTCACTACTATGGTTTATCCCAGAGCTACAAGCAGTTGAACAGAGTAGAACAGTTGAGAGAGAGGTGATGACCAGGACAGAAACACCGATCTGGGACATTTTTTCCTCTAACCCTGGCCGTGCCGCAATGCTGTCCACCTCCTGAAGACTCTCCTTCAGCCTTGAGCCAGCCAAGCACGTGAGTTTCCTCGTGAAAGTCACAGGACTACACACGCCAAAAGCAAAGCACGTGTGTAGCTGCATTGCTGAGGCACAAGCCAAAGGTACCCCTCTTCAGAAGAATTCTTGAGTATAAATCAGTGGGACAACTCACATGCTTAAAATAAAGTCATATGTTAAAACGCCTTGCTAGATCAAGGACTCAACCTCTCTTTCTCACAGCAGAGCAAGTTTTCAAAAGGCTTTGAATATGCCTATCTTTTTTTTTTCCTGTGGCATTATTTGGAGCATCAAGACTAACTTGAAACAGTGTGTATAAATGACAACTCTAATGGGAATGCCACAAGCCTAAGGGGATAAGGAGGATGAATGGCTAATAATTGCATTTACTAACCCCATGCCTTTCTCCATTCTTTTTCTCTTGACCGAGGGAGCTTAAAAACCATTTTTTATCTAACTTCTCCAACATCCTTGCATGGGTAACACAGGAAAGCAAACTAGATTCAAATCATGGCACAATCACATGTACGAGCATTTGTCCCCAGTTTTGATCTTCTCTTCCCAAAAGTGAGCCTGATCCTGTTTCCCCTGAAGATCATACTAAGAGTCCCCATTGACCTCAATAGAAGCAGGAAGACTAGTACATATTAATTCAATTATTCCAGCCCTCAGGATCCTTTGTTGCCTAGATGGCTTTCTACCTGTCTACTCTCACAATCCTGTCCAAACTGTCTGCTCCTAAACCTGAAGATGGTGGCACTTCACAGGTTACAGAAGGAAGCTGCTTCCAGGTGACCAGTGCCAGAGATGAAGAGAAACTACAGGTTACAAGGCCACAAAACGCTCTGTCTGGATTCCTTCCAGTTGAAGGCATTTTCGAGAAATTCCATATTAATGTGACATTAGGTTGGCATGTGTATCACTGCGAGGTAACCTGCGTGTTTAGAGGCTTGAAGAGTTCTGCACTGGGTACGGACCTCAGAGACCTGAAGACACTACCACCACCCCCAGCAGGTCCCATCCCACTTTATTGTCTTGGTCTCACAGCTTTTCCATGGCTGCTACAGTATTTCACAGGGATCAGGGCAGGGTCATCAGACTCAGTCAGTGACAGCTGTTTGTGTCAGCTGAGCAAACCACAATCGGGTGGGAGTCTGACACAGGGCAGAGAAAGCCTCGACAGAGCCAAGCCTGGCTACTTACTCCAGTTCTACTTGTGAAAGTACAGGTGGTAGATAAAACTGTTTTCTAGTATCTTTCTCCGTCTCTGTTTTATTCCACCCAATAAGTCACTCTACAGCACGTCTCGAGATAAGACCAGTCCTGCTATCCCCTAATACAGGGTGACACACGTGGCACAAGTCAGATTTCCTGTAGGAGAGCTGAGAAGCCATTTTGGCTTAAATTATTTCTCTTTGCAGATACCCTCAGGGTTTGTTGCATTTCCTTTTGTCCCTTTTTCATTTGCTTGATTTCTTTTCTCTATGCTGCGTCTGACATTTTGTTCAGGGTTGCAGTGAGGAGCAACAATTTAGGATGATGAATTATAGATAAAAAGAAAAGGCTGGAATATTTTGGTGTGCCTTCTGCAGGGACAAAGGAATTCCAGAATGAGTTTTTCAATTATCTGTGTTGGAGAAGAGGGAGAAGGAAGAGAGGGAAGAGAAAGCAAGCCAGGGAGGATGGGAAGGCAGAAGGGAAGGAAGGACATGGAGGAATGACAGAACAAAAGAAATACAATTTCTTCTGTTTGGAGCACTGAGAAACCACTCTACTCTCTGATGAGTTTTCTCTACCATGCTTTCCAGGGTAAATTCTGAAACCCATGGGGAATTTTAGTTGTGCTTGCAAAAGCAGTCCCTTGAATTTTCTGGGAGCTACTCACAGGAGCATAAGCCACCCAGCAGTTGGGAGGGTTGCAGAAGGCTGTCCTCCTCTACGGTGGATGAGTTCCCTAAGCACAGAACTATGAAATAATCCATGGGGGGCTCTGCTGGAAATTTACTTAAAGCCACAAACAAATATTTTCTCAAGTACTCTGAGCAACATCTGTATAAACGCTCCCACCCTTGGCTGGAAGATTAGGGGAAGAACAATTGCAATTTTGCTTACTTATCTTCAACTTTTAAAAACAATTAATAACAAGGCATGGGGGAGCTTCTGTCATGGAATAGAAATTGCCGTCTCTTTACACTGAAATGTATTGAGCTCAGACAAAGACATGCTTCAAAATCTTGGAGGGGGGAAAGTGCTTTATAGGAATATGAGGGTGACATTGCAACAGCTGGCTTTTGGAGCAAAATCATACTCTCCCTGTTAGATAGCTTAATATCAATTTGGTTTGTTAATAAACTCTCAGCAATGTACTCATTTCATGCTCCACTCCCCCTGTTTCTGTGACCCTGGCAATACAAGTGTCAGGAAGACACAGTTGTGACTGTGTCTAGTTTGTGACCAGTTTCCCACTGCCTGCCCCTACAGCTTTCCTCTAATCTCAGCTGAATAGTTTCATTACATGACATGTTAATGCACCAAAAGAGCTGGAAAGGCTGAGTGCTTCTCTAGGTATACACAATGTTAAATCATTAGGCTGCTTAAGAAGCTTCCCAAAAGCTTTCTGTCAGCAGCTAGATGGCAATTACAGAATTAACTGGAACAGGCCAGGTCTCCTCCTGGCTGACCCAAAGCCTGCCAACAAGGGGATACCATTTCAATGGAAAGAAGGTATCACCTGTCAGAAGAACAATATGAACATGAATAGCACATGGAAACCATTTAACAGCTATCACAGCACGCACTCACCAAGCACCCTGCAAGTTTGAGTACTGCTTGGACCAAGCTACGGTCAGCAGACTTGCTGATGACACTTGTGTTGCCCTTTCTCTGCAAACCTCTGTGGCTGAATAAAACTGTGAGAGGACCAAGACTTCAGTCGCTTGTGCTGGTGGGGCAAGGGCATCAATGACCGAGGCAGGTGGGATGGCAAGGGGTTCTGTGGGGCACCCCACCTGCCTGCCCTCCCCACTGCCTGGGACTGCGTTGCTGTCAGAGGATGCTGGAGGCAGGAGGTGTCTCCCTGGCCTGCCCCTGTGGTCCATGCGAGGCAGGGAGGTCCTCCTGCTTGGAGGTTTCAAATGAGGACCTCGCTTCAAGTTACTTGTTTCAGTCTCTATCCCTGAATCTCTCTGCATTCCAGCCACTGCCAGCCCACTGTCTCACCCACCCTGACGGCGCAACTAATGGAGTTGCTCTGGTCATGAACATACTAATCCCAGACAGATGTTTCTCAGAGTGATTAAAAGCCAGACACAGCTTATGATTTCATACTGGGCCACACACTTGCTGGGCTATTATTGTCACTTCACCCTCATTTCACAGAGTAACCATAATCCTTCCCTGAACCATCACATGTATAAACCAGTAGAACGGATAACCTCCTTTCCTGGTTTTTCAATCTTTCATCGTCCTCTCTAGCTCTGGTCCTTGTGCACCATGTTTTCTTCTTTCCTATATCACATCCTAAAGCTTCTTGTAGCTCCCATTGGCTCTGCCTTTCCCTATACCTCTGCCCCATTCCTCCTTAATGCTTTCCCTTGCTGCTTTTCCAGAAGCACACTGGGATGCTGCTTCCCACTCCAGTTTGGTGCCATCTGTCTAGTCTCCTCCAGCCTCTTGAGCAGCTTTCTCACTACCTCTTCAACTCCTTATGGTAATGGCACGAAAATCTCAAGGCCCACCAGCAAAGCCTATCTTCCTCCAAATATCTCACTCTCGTGGGTCTTTTCCACTCATATTTTTCTGCGTTGCTTTTACTTGCACCTTAGTGTGCCACCCAGAGAGGTCCTGAGGCATCCACATCTGGAATACCAAACTCAGCTCATATGTAGACCAAATACAGACCACCAGGACTATTTACCTGGTCCACAGCCTGCCCCTGGTACCTTTTCCCCTGGGAGTGACCAAGCTGGAGTTGTCCCAGCAGCTGTCAGGGCAGCTACAGCAGACAATGCATTTCTGTCTGCCTTCTCTGAAGGCGTTTCTCAGAAAAACAGTGGTGGACATCAGGCAGAAGTATTGCCCTAGTTATGGCCACTTCCTGGGAGCTCCCCAGGAATGACAAGAACCTCGTGGGCAGCATTCACAACCATATGGTTGGAGGGATCCTGTGAGCCATTAAGCCTCATCGTACGCTAAACCTGCAGCCCTCCTGATGGGTGTTTGTATAATCTGCTCTTACAAATGGCCGGGGTTGGGGACTGCTGACTGTCCCCAAGCAGCAGCCAATGACCTGTGCTGTCCAATGCACTGACGAGGGGTTGGGATTTACAGCGCTAGACTGCACGGTGCGTTGGCAGGAAATCCAATCAGGTAGAAGAGAAATGGATCTGGCGTCCAGCCCACCCTGACACCAGAATGACATCATGACCCACCAAGCTGGAAACTTTGGGCTCACTGCTCTGTATTTTTCTAGGCTAGAGCCTGTTAAGTGCTTTTACACTCTTTGCTGATGCAAAGAGCCATGTGAGTTAGGGGAATTGGTTAAAAATATTCAGCTCTGGTTTGTTCCATGAGGGAAAAATCCATCATTTTACATTTTTACGTCTTTTCTTTCACACTTACTCCCTCCAAAGGGAGAATGAAAATAAATAAATAAACAAAAAGACTAGCAGTGGAGGGCTGCTCAAATCAAGCAGAATGAGGTTTCTTTTTTAAATCAAAACCCAAAACTAAAAACAAACAAACAAAAAATAATAAAGAATCCCTTTTTGGTTTTTGTTATTTTTTGCCAAAGTACACTTATTTGTCTCTGTGTGACATTCACAATAACTACATATGTTGCTTTGTGCTGGTAACAGACTCACTCATCAGCCCGCTCATCTGGCTAGACACACCAAGCCTCCCAAGAGGTGCCTTTTCAGCAGGTGAAGACATGACAGTGCAGAGACCATGAGCACGGTCTAGAAAGAGGGGTAGAAAGTCCACAAGGAGGACTGGATAGTGTGTAGCTACTCCTTCTGCCAGCATCTATCTGTCCTGTGAATATGGAAATGAACTCTTCGATACTCCAGTTTTTATTCTCACATAGGGTAAAGCGTAAAGGAAAATCAATTGGCAATCCATAGAGCTGCTAAAAGGGCAGCTGTGAAGGAGGACAGGGTTTGAACAACTCAGCACCTAAAATAATGAGCATCTTAGAAAAATACAACCAGGAAGAATGCAGACAGAACAGCTGTCCAGGCTGCAGCTGAGTCTTGTCTGAGGGAAGACAATGAGTTTTAAGTTCACTTTTCAGTCCTCTCCATCACTGTTCCCTGTGTTAACAAAGTGTCCTAGAAGGGAAAGCAGTGCCAGGGAAAATTCTGACCCTATTGTCCAGCTCAGTATTTGCTGGTTGTCACCTGACCCAGGCACATCGAAAACCCTGGGCATCTCAAACCTCTGACCTCATCAGGAGCTCAATGCCACCCAGAGAGACTCCCAAAGCCTCCAAGGGACCAGATTTTTTCTGGTGCTGCCAGAGGGGTCCTCCACTTCCTGAGACATGGGCAGATAGAGCATCTCCTGGGGACCATGGACCACTCCAGGTCACCAGCTGCAGCTGTGCCACCTTATCCAAGGGCACCTCAATTGTCTCTAAACATCCATATGGGGTTTACTGGATCAAGTCCAGTGGTTTCTAAGTCCCATGCAGCAGCATGGGCGGGTTAAGTTGGGTGCCTGTGTAAATCAATGCAGAGCTGGAGATGGAGATGTTTAGTTTTCACTGTGAGTTAGATTTTCTTAATTCATATGCAAAGTGCCCTACACACTTTTTCTGATACACAGACAATCATTTTAAAGCCAATTAATCTCCTCATCCCACATCAGGTACCACCTTCTAGTCACCACACAAAATTTCATACTCTGTGTATAAAAAATGTATGGCAACAGACTTGCCTGCCACATGCCTGCAGAGATAATTAAATGTTGATGCCAGAAAATATGAAGCTGGAGGTTGGCAAAATTTCTCTATGCCTTTTCATCCCTGGCTTCTGAGTTCATGGAGAAGGAAAATGGGAGTTTGGCAATGACAAGTGATTTAAGGGAGTCTGTGAGAACTGTTTTTTCTGTGAGCAGAAAGGGAAGATTTCATTAATCTTTTTATCTGCCAAGGCACTGCACTAACTTATGCACAGCCACGAATTTTGCTCAGTGTGTGATATTATACTACACGACTGCTGGTGGATTTTTTTGTAAAATATGTTTTAGCTTATTGAGTCGCTGTACAAAATCATTCACTTCTCTGTTTTCTCCCTCCTTTTTTTAATAAATGTCACCTGCCATATATTATGTAAACGCTGTCCCCATCTCACACACACACAACGCAGAGGTGTAAATCCAAACATGAAGAAACAGAGAAATGAACCGAAGTGGATATAAACATAAACAGGACTGTGTCACAAACCATGAGCAGAAAATGTAGGATAGTTTTCAAAAGCACGATGGTTAGAAAATGGCCTGTTTCAGGTGTGCACTTTGGGGCAGAGGTGGATGATGTGCAGAGGAAGACAACCACAGCAGAACCAGTCCTTTCACTGGACACCAGCCCCATGGTTTCTGGCCAACATCTTGTTTACCATCTGCTCTGTCCAGCCTCTTTGGAGAAGACAGTGAAGCAGCATTGTTGGACACAGCACAGAAACCAGGGGCTACTTTCTACACACACACAGGAATGTGTTGGCATGATCTTGATATTTATTTGTTTTGCCATCTCCTCTCCCTTCTTTTCCTGATGTTCTTGATCTCTTGGTGGATTTCATCAGCTCTCTTGCCAATTGCATGATTGGCATCTCAATTGTTTTCCTCATCTTTCCTCTTCCATGTGCTTTTGGCGACCTCAGCATCACTCCTGGACTCCACATGCTTCCTTTTTCAAGTGCTGCCACTGCTCTTGGCTTCTACATGAGCTCCCTGCAGCTCCCTTCTTCCTGCACTGGGCAGCTGAGAAGGCGTGAGCAGCTTCTAATCCCTCCTTTTCCTCTTTCCTGAACAATCACAGCTCTCAGCCAGGGATGCTGCTTTCTCTGCACATCTGCTTATTCTACCTGCCTGTGAATACCCTTTTATGCTTTACACATAGGAACTGAGGACATGGAAATAATATATTTTTGCTGTTCAGATATCATTAGGGACGTGAGTCAGCAAGGGATTTACAGGCAAGTCTTAATGACCTGTTCTAAATCAGACTGCAAGCCTCCACCTTCCTCCTTATCCCTTATCTTGGCTGATCCATCACTCTCAATGCAGGCAACTGCTGCATTTCTTTCCTGTCCCTTCAGCTGAGAGGTCTTCTCTGTCCTTCCTTCATGTTTTGGGGCTCTAAGGCTCTCCTCCATAGTTCCACAGTCTTTTCTTTCTGAATCATGTATTTTACACAATAAGATGCAATTGCCCAGCGAGAATCTTACCCTGTTCCTCATCATCTCACATCTCTGTTGGTGTAACATCCATTTCCCTGGGTAGAGCAATCATTATCCTTCTGTAGGGATCATGCTGCAGAGACCCACATCCCTTGCCTATAATCCTGGTGCGTCACTATTGCTATGATGACTATTGTTGCTTTATCTCATTCTGTTGTCTGGGTGGGCTTTTATCTTGAAAAAGTAAATCAATCAGGGCAAGGACTTCCTTTTAGTTTTGTCCTTGAACAGCATGTGGCACAGTGGGGCTCTAGTCCACAGTGAGAGTCTCAAAGCACTATTGCTAACCAAAGTGGTAAAAAGATAAATAAACCAGAAGTGGCAGTAGGTGTAAGTAGCCTGGTTTAGTTTGTCTCTTCTGCTCTCACACAGGTGATCAAAACTGAATGATAGTGCTGTTGCCAGTGAGAAGATTTACAAGCCTTAGTAACCAGCAGCAGGGACAGCAAAATACTGGTGGCACACAGCCACCAGGTCTGGAGTCTCTATATGTACCTGCATAATAAATTCACACAGATTAAAAAACCCACGAGGTACCTCTCCAATAATTATATTCAACAGGCTGCAGACAGCTGGGTTCATAGCATCTCGAATGTCTTCCTAAGGTTGCAGTCAGTGAGAAATGTTACCCTTATTTCGGCCACAGACTATAATTTGCCATGATAAATCTTTTCTCCTGTCAGCACCCTTTGTGCATATTTGCTAGAAATGGTGAAAAAACAGAAATAGTGTTTTACAAAATAGAGTAAGGCAGTGTTCATTTGACTGAGTTTGAAGTGGAGCTCTTCTCCCTTTTCCTCAAATACTTTTCATTTTCTTGGATTTTACCTCAACCACTTTTATTAACCAACCCTCTTTTCCCATTAAATTATATATTTGTAAGATGTTGATTGAGATACCAGATGATGCAGAAAAAAAATTGCACTGTGCTCAGTCCTCTCTCTTTTTCCTGCTCCTGCCCAGTGGCTTGAGGGGAAGACAGCAGTCTTTCTTGCTTGTCCAGCAGCCTTCAACATGAGTGCCAGAGGTGTTTGGTGTTAGGAACAAGAGGGTGGCTGGAATCAGATGCCAGGAGATGTTGCCCCATGACACTGTCCAGTATGCAGCATATGGTGATGTATGGTAGAAAAAAATGTAGGGTGAGAAGGAGGAGGAAAGGCAGGACGAAGAGGAAAGGTGTCTTTTGACGTCAGTAAATATTTGAAGCAAATATAAGATTGATTTTGCAACTATATACATATGAATCCATTGCCGGATGTGGCTTGTTTGGTTTTCATCTGCCAAATCCAACAAATGCTATCAGGGTGGAATTTGGCCATACTTCCAGAATTCCAGTAAAGAAATGATGGTCTAACTGTGGGTACAGAAAAAAATACCAGCACAGCAATCTTCAGAGTTTATATGAAGAAACTTGAGTAGCATTAGAACATGATGAGAAAAAGGGAGAAAAACGCGACCGAGAAGAAAGGGTATAAATATTTATAGAAAGGAAATGTCATCATTAAAGAAAGGAAATGTCATCAGCAGAGTGGAGGAATGAAAACTGCAGAAAAATAATGGGTCAATAAATAGAGCTCTTGCGGGGGGTGGGGGGGGGCAGACAACTAAATGTTTTCTTAGCCTCTGAATTAGTTTAAAAAATATATTGACAACAAGCCTGTGGAGGACATGTGTGGATACTGAGTCCAAACCAGAAAGTACTGAGATTAAAGAAAGAATGCAAAAGAACCTCTCATGTAGGATACAGACACAAAGTCCCAAGCAAGTATGAGTTAATCTACAGTTAATACTGGAGATTAGGGATCAAGCAGTTGGACCATAAACTGTACATTCTGAGAGAATTATTTATTAATCATGAGTCAGGAGAGTTTTTTGAAAGGCAAATCATGTCAGACAGATGTGGGTTTTCTCCACAAAGTATCTTTCTTTTGGAAAGATGAGGTAAAAAATTGAAGCATATTTGCAATAAACTTCAGACCGCGTGGATGTGACAGCCAGGGGTGACCCTGGAAATCCTGACTTGAAGGAGAGCCTTGGCTCATGCAGAGGCCAGAGTTCAAGGTTATCAGTCCTGATTTTCTCATGGATAATGAAGAACGAATGAGGAAGCACCAGAAGTTTCAGAAGGGTGAATTAAAAAGTAAAAACGTGATAAAATTTTTGGTGGGCTGCAGAATTAAATTTCAGAGCAAGTTTCAGATCATTTCTAAGAAAAAAAATATTTGTAAGTAAGTGGATGCTGGGGTGAAACAAACTTTTTTGCAAGAATTGATAAATCGAAGTCCTCTTTCTGTCAAAAAACAACTACTTTTGGAACCATGTTATTACTGATTTTGACATAAGAATAATGTGCAAAACATATTTGGAAGTGATACTAAAACAGAGTTGTTAAGAGACATTCAATACTGTATGTCTTAATTAGTATAGTAACATGAGCAACAATAAAAGGCTCTGAGTTACAAATTAACAGCCATCATGCCAGTCTTGCTTTTGCTGCCACAAATTGGAAGGATTTCTAATGAAATAATAAAAAACCCCCCGCTGATATAAAACATACACATATGTGTGTATGGCGCTTGGTTTTGTATGATTATATAATTAGGGAACATAGTATCCCCTCAAGGATATAAAAAGGAAAACTGTAACCTTAATTATGGCATTTTTTAATTCCTTTTTGCAAACTGAATAATTATCTTCCAGTTAGTTTTGTTTTAAGGGAAAGTAATGACAGGAGCTAATGAGTTGCAGACAAGCAAACACATACAAAATGGGCCTTTAAGAAAAGCAAGAAGGGACAAGACAAACTGCAACCCTCTCAGTGATGTCGTATGTTTTAGCAAGAATTTCTAATTGAGGTCATTTCACTCACCAGAATTAGAACAGCAGCCAAGGGGAAGGCAGAATATGTATCTAAATAATTTAAGGAGGATTATTTTACAGAGAGAGCAATCAGGAGGTGACACAGATATATAGCAGAAATGGAGAGGTCAGACAATGCCAATCTGAGCAAAATCCTGCCATCCACATAGACTTCAACTGATGCATGTTTGAGGTTAGCCAAGAACCCAGAGTACTGTGAGGAGCAAAGAATTTGTCAACCATCACATTCTTCTTGCAGGCTGGCTGTGCAGGGCTGCTTGTATTATATCGATCTCTGGGAGAGCTTTTGCCCTTTGGCACATGTTTTCCACATTTACAGGCCATAAAAACCAAATAGAGTCATAAGCCATGTAAATGTTGTTATATAAATGATATTGTTTATAAAAGCAGAAAAGATAATTCAAATTCACACTTTCCAGCCAGTTTTGTGATCAAGAAGTGCCCTCTCTGTCATCAAGCTCCCCACATCAGAAAGGGAACACAACAGAAACATTTCAAATGGCAGAAAACTGTAGTTATGGAGACTTCTCCTTCCACACCTAGTCCAAACACTCTGCCCAGAAGGGCTGATAAAGTTATATTTCTTCTTACTTGTGTGAAGTTACTATCAAACAATTATTGTGTAAACTCGTAAGGCTTACCTGAAAAAATAAAAACCATATCAATTTGGATTAAGTCATTTCATGTCTGATGAAAGAAGGTTTGTGGTTTACACAGTCATGAAGTGATATGAGAAGCTAATATCCATCAAAACTCAGGAAAAAGATCTGTGAAATTTCATAATGAAACTTAGTACTTTTTTATTTTTGGCTTTCATTTAGACCCCTCCAACCACCCTCAACATGTTAAGCATCATGCTATCCCCATTTCACAGCACTTAAATTTAGGCTAGGAAAGAGTTCACATGGACTGCCTGCCAACCCAGCAAGAGAGTTTGGAACCATGAACTAGTGAGGAGTATCCTTTCCTTGATTTCCCTGCCGTGGTGTCTGGACAATGCTGCCTCCTGTTAGCTCCTTATGCACACATACACAACACACACAGGTGCAAACACTGAAAAGAAGGGTCCCCTCTCTCAAAGAATGGCTCTTTGAGCCCGAACGACATCGCATTTAGACTTCAGCCTTCTTGGCTTCCACCCAGTGCCTGCTTCCAAAGAGCTGGGAGCCCAAATCAATATTGTCTATAACTTCTCAGCTTGGCAATTGCACACACAACAAACAGGCACTTTGTGTGCTTCTGCAGAAAGAAACAATCCTGCACCACTGAAGAACATTTCTTCTGCCTTTCATTCTTTGACTTAATTGAATCCTGGCTTTGTCCCTTATTGCTGTTATAGAAATAACTGAGACAGAATGTTGTCTAGCAGTCCAAGAAGGCAAAATCAGCTAAGTACAAAATTGCAATCCTAATCCTAACATAACTTGCTTGGTCAAATCTGAATCCGTCTCCCTTCAAAGTCAAAGAGTCTTTGTAGATGGTGAGGAATTAGGCTGGGCAATAAAGATCTCTGCTTTCTATCAGTTTGCAAGCTAGCTGCATTTAATCCTGTTATCTGAAATAAATTATTAAGGGCATCAATAATAATATTCTGGCTGAGCCTAAAAATAAGGGAGTACGAAGTAGTGAAGGAGGTAACTCACTTATACATAGCAATCCAGAGAGTTCATAATGCAGGAGCTAGATCGTGTCTGTAGGAAGAAAGAACACAGTGATACATAAAAGCTGGACAGCAGGGCACTGAAAAGGATGAGGATGATCAGCCTGGGCACACAGCTGAGCACCCCATGCGACAGTATAGTTATGCAGGTAACCCGAGCAAATACCAAGAAGGTGGAGGAATCATGTGTTTAAATCCACTGAAACTGTCACAGCACTACTGTGCCCGTTTCAGAGATTCATGCAAATGTGTTTGTGTGCAGAAGGGGTTGATGGGCCACTTTGGTCTCCTGAGGTGTCCATGGGCTAATTCTAGAAGGCCTGTAAAAGAGCGCAAAAAGAGTAGGCATGTGGAAATTTTTAGAAGTACATTTACTGGTTAAAGTGAAAATTGCTTATCTAGAATGACCTCCTGTATAAAAGAGCTTAATATGCTTCTATGGTGACAAAGAGTCTGCAAGAAACCTCAGGAAGCAGTCAGACGGCTAGGAACTCCTGGTGTTAAAAAGAGTGGATCTTAGCTCAAAATGGAGCTTTGTAGCTGCAGCTCCAAACGGTTGGATCTTGTTAAACCTGCAGGGTAAGGAGCCCTCCAGGATCAGATTTCTGTTCTTGGTGTAGCTATGTAGGCTGTGGTTAAGTCTCTTCTGGGGTTGTTGTTACTCAAAGCAGCATCTTCCTTTCTGGAAGTGCAGCCTACTCCCCTACAAGAACCACTTCACTTTCTGCTGTAGTAAAGCACACAGCATTTGCAGGCTCCCATTGTAAGAAGTAATTTGGCTCAATGGTGTGTCTTCATTATCCTCTCTCCCCAGCCTTTAATAATATTTGCACATTTGCTTTTAAGTCATTCATACAGCCAAGGGTTAGACAGCACAGGTCAAGAAAGCCAGCAGTTTCCTACTGAAGATAGCGCTGTACTCAGCAGCAAGTTTTAGATCTAGTATGTTACTATATTTTTAATATGACTTGTTATTTGGAATAACTGTCAATAAAAAAATTTATTACAATATCAAATGCCTTAGAGAAATATGAATAAATTACTCCCAACACCTCTGTCACCAAACAAATAGATGTGGTACCCTGATGGTATTGAACAATTTGTTTCCCTTAAGCCTAAACTGATTACTGTTAAGTGTAGTTCTTTTTTCTTTGCCTTGTTGTTAATGAAATTACACTATTTTGCTCTGGCTCACTGTCTACTGTCAGGCTGATTTGTCTATAATTACCAATATCTTTTTCTTCAGGCAAGCCTTGCTAGCATTCCCATGATTTACCAACTTTAATAGCCCACACATCTCCTCATCCAGCTCTTTAAAGTTCTTGCTGCATCCAGACCTACTGGTTAAAAACAGCCGGCTTATTAGCTCTGCATATTGCCAAGTTACTGTTGGAAGGGAACAGATTTCATCTTCACCCTCTGTGAATTCTTCATGCAGACTTTTCAAAAAAACGCTTGGAACAACAAGATATATTGAAACTATTTGACATTTCTACATTAAAAACATGTTTTTATAGACTAAAATCATGGTTAGGATTTTTTTGTACTATGAGACATACTCAAGCCTTTCTTATACTGCCATTCACCCTCTTGCCTTAGGTTTTTTCTTGGTGTCCTGTCACTTCATTAAGACTTTTCCCGGTTTTCTATCCTTCTAATTTATATTCTTTACTATCTCCTTTCCCTCTGTCTGTGTGTGCATTTGTATTCAGCTACATTTGCCTATTTCAAGCCAGTCTGGTTCTTTTTACCAATGCAACACTTTTTCTCTCGGGCAGCTGCGTGTCTTTGGGGCATGCAGTAAGCAACTGTATAAAATTCCCAATTACACTTCCCATTTTAAGACCATGAGAACAGCTGGGAAGAGTGCAATCAAAGGCCCTCCAAAGTGACCCTCCAGCAGTGGCCAGCTCACCTGGAGTACAAACAAGCGAGTAGCACAAACACAGGTAACACCTCCCTGTACCTCCCCTCCAACCCCTCCGGGCCCTACATGTCCCCCCAAGGAGTCTGGGCTGGCACTGGGGGCCTTTGCTGGATCTTTCTTCCCTTCCTTTGCCTGGTTGCTTCTGGAATATATATAGACTTTTAGCAGTCACGCAGGCCACATGACAGGAAACATCCAAGTCTGTGAGAGGACAGATAAAGAAGCGCCTCTTTTTGTTCACTCTGTCTTTTCATTTGATGCCTCCCTCATTATTGCACTCAGTCATTGCCATTCACCTTTTCTGCCTCATTTTCAGTTGCATTCTGCCACTTTCCCTCCTCAATCAACTCTTTTCCAAGCTGAAGAAGTCTAGTCTATTTAATCACTCCGTGAATGAAAGTATTTTCACTATATCTGTGATCATTCTTCTTGTCTTGCTCTGAACTTTTCTACTTCTTCTCTGAACTTTTCTACCTCTTCTTTACTCATTTTGAGCTGCAGGGAAGCAACACTACTGTGATGTTTTGCCTTTCAAGTTCTTTCTATAGGATGATTTGTCTTTTAAAGGGTTTTGACATCAGGAAACTGGGTTTTTAAACTGCTACGTTTCCTATGTTACTGACTTGGATTTTAGCTTCTATGAATGTAAGAGGGACACTCAAGCCACCATCACTGCACTCCAGGACAAGGCAAGTTTCAGCTCTGTGCCCAATGCACCCTTCTTTCTGTGTTAATGAGTAATTCAGAGCTATATGAGGCTGAATGCAGTCCCCAGGCAGGGAATTGCCAGCTATGGGGGTTTGGCAATTTTAAGGAGATTTTGTGCCTGCCTAATAAAAGCTAAAATCAGAAAAAGTTCAGGTGGAAGCTGCAAGAATAATCCAAGATGGGGCAACTAGGCTTTATAGTAAAAGACTAACAAAGCTTAGTGCTTTTAGCTTATTCGAGAGAAGACAAAAGGTGACTTCATCCTGACTTACAAACCATTATGAAAGGGATTTCTGGTGGCAGATGGATCTGTAATCTGGTGATGTAAAGGCATAATAAGATCCCATGGCTGAAAGCTAAAAGACTAGAAACAAGGAAAAAAATGTTAGCAACCAGGGTAATTATCCAAAGAGCTTAAAGGGATATACTGGATTCTGCAACACATGATGTTTTCAAACCATAATTAGCTGTCTTTTTAAAAGATGTGCTGTTGCTCAAGCAAAAATTACGATCTCGATGCAGAAATAATCAGAACAGAGGTTTCAGCCCGTATTAAGCTACAGGTCAACCTAAATAATCCTAATTATCCCCTTGGCCTTAAGATCTATGAATCTAGAAAAGTGGAGATAATGCCATGTATTTAACTATCTTTTGTTTTGAATGAGAAAAACTGGGAGAATTGTGCACAGTAAATAATTGATTCTACACATTTAGGCCAATTTTTTGCTCATAACATATCTGGGGACAGACCATTAACTCTTAAATCTATTTCTCAAGTGTGACAGACAGCTATCTTGCCCAATATTTGACTTAGAGCTTGTAAGCTGTGTTGCCTAATTGGTTAGCTAACAGGAAATGGGCAAGTTCACCTCTATGATTGATTAGCATGAAGGCAAAGCAGACAAGCATATTTAAACATTTCAAATTCAGTTTGGGTGACCATGTATAGGAATATGATTTTGAAATCCTTTTCTTTTAATCAAGCTCCACCATGTCTCCTCATGGTGACTGAGGAGTAGGAAGAAAAAAAAAAGTGTAACCACCACTTAAAGCAGATTCAATTATTCTAAACATTAAGGTCTAATCAAGCCATAGTCACAATACTATGTTGCTCATCAGTCATACAGGTCTAGGCCTAAAGACGCATTTTGTTTTGAAAATTAACAAAGTTCCTAGCCCCTTGCTTATACAGTAGGTATGCAGTGAGCTAGGGGCTAAGGCAATCAAAAGAGCAAACACTGAAGATATCAGGTGTTTAAAAAAAAGACTGCATTCACTCAATGCAGGTTGATATTCAGGGGAGGAAATACAGCATACTGGGAGAGAAAACAAGAGCAGGGGAAACTCACTTGAGTTTCAGCTAAATACTACAAAACCAAGACTGGAGTGTTAAGATAGGGTAACCACAAAGAAGAACATCTGTTAAAGAAAAACATCTCTTTCAAAGCAGATCCTCTCTTGCAAATGAAACCCATTTAAATGATTTTAGGTCCGTGGAAAGACGCTTCTGGTGGTGTTGAGGTGGTGTTGAGAGCAGTCCACTGCAGAAAGAGGAGGGCTCCTCCAGGACTGGGGAACCATCAAGTCATGCCTATGATGCTGGACCCCAAAGGGAAGGCACAGCAAAAGCAAAGAACTGGCTGGTCTTTTAGGAACATGTAACAAACAATGCACCTATTGAACAAGGCTTTTACTACCAAGCTCTGGCAACCCATGCTTGTTACCCATCTGCCTCCCCATCCAGCATACACACCGTTCATGTCCACACCTCTGTCTGCAGGGCTCATCCTGCAGCCAGGAAGGACCCCACTTCATCAGCTCCCAGGCAGTGAGGCCAGGCCGTGGCAGCGGGGAGGATGCTCCATCCTCGCCAAACTCCAAAGGGCCTGCTAACAACCTGGACCAACAAAATGTGAATCAAAAACCTGGTCCCCCTCCAAGTGCCAAGGGCTTGCTGTCTCAGGCACTTGCACCCCGCTGCCAGGAGGTGCAGCCGTGACACACCTAGACACAACCGAGGTGGTCGTGGTCGTGAAAACACAGGGAGGTACCCAGACTGCCGGCAAGCTTTGACAGCCCGCAGTGAAGTCTGTGCTTCTGCAGCATCAGATTTTGCAGCCCGCCCCAGACTGCCAGCAGTCTGGGTAGTACAACACGTGCCTCAATGCTGTCTTCCAGCAGCAATGTGGAGATATTCCACGCAGGAGCCGAATGCCTGCAGATGATTACAGCAGCACAGTCACGAGCGATTAACAGCTGTTTAGCCTGCAGTGAGCTTGTGAAATGAGCACCGTTTATATTACACAGAGACTTCAGGGAGCAGAGGGGAAAGCTGTGACAGGCAGGAGGGAGTAACTGCCCGTGTCAGGGGCCATTTCATTTTTCACCTGTTAGATGGCTTTCCTATTACATCTCTAGCCTGATGTGGAAATTACACTAGTTCTGTGGCTCCGGTTCAATGCCAAATTGGAGGAAATATATGGCTGCCTTAATTCCACGCACTTTATGATAGGAGATGTAACATCAGTTAGCAAACTGCTTGCTTGTCCCAGCTCCTGGACGGAGTGGTACCCCCTGATGCTTGGTAAAAATGTGATGGTTTGGACCAGACTAATCTGTGCACTGTTGGTATCAAGAGCTGTAAGAGCATCTGTGCTCCTGGAGACACGCTGTGGTACACAAACAAGAAATAATGCAATAATTTCCCTTTTTGCAACCCATGAACACAAACTTCTGAGTCATAAAACTTTTGAGATAACTGAGAAATATGCATGCAGGGCAATGTTCAGCCAGCTGAGCACACCTCCTGCTGTCCTGCCTTGCAGTCAGGCAGGCTGCCTTCTCTTCTCTCCAGTCACAGTGGCACATAGGCCACATATCTCAGCTACTTCCTGGTGTTCAGGACATACAACATTCAGGTGTCTGACCCCTCGCTGTTGGAGCTATGTCTGCCCTTGCAGAAGGAGGCCACTTTTACACCTGCTGAAAGCCACTGATGCCAGCAAAACCCTTCCTGTTGTCTCCAGTGACAGCGTTAGGGCAGACACAGACCTCGACAAAAGGTCTGGTCGTCCTTCCCCAGCAAGAAGAGCACTTACTGGCACGTTTGCAGCCTGTTTACAGCCCATGCAATCTTGCACCACCAGCAGCAAATGCCCAGGCTGTCAGGTCACTCTTCAACTTATTGTGGTCTGAGCAGCCAGGACAAAAACAACTGCCTCCACAGCATGCTTCCAGCCAGCAAAACTGCTCTTCTGCTTCCTTCTGGGTTTGGTGTTTGAGTTAAGTGGCAGCTGGGCTGACCCCAGCTCTGGATGATGAGCCACAAAGAAACTGTTTGTCTGCCAAAAAGAATGTCCAGGGCTTATTCTGCCTTCACCGGTGGTGGAACAGTGCTAAATTTCTCAAGATTGGTTCAATCCTAGACAAGCGTATGTAATGCTACCTCTAAGGAAACAGTCTCATTTTCTCCCAGTTGTGATCTAACCCCACAGCAGTCTGCAGATGTGGAAGGATTTTTGTGATAGGGAAAGGGGCCTGGGTACCTTCACCCAAAGAACTAGACAGGGGTGGCTATGGCAGGCTGAAATTCAGATCCATGTCTAGTCCAGGTGCACTGCAGCAACTCCTTCCTTCCAGTTCTCTCTTCACATTCCTGAAGTTAACAAGGATGGTCTAACAGGCCAGAAATGGGCCCTGGAAAAAGGCCACCTCTCCCTCTCACACTGTCCCTCCCTTCCTCCCTCCTTTTCTTCCCTGGTGCTGACTCAGACCTTCAAAGCCAGCCCTGAGCCCTTTCTATACCACAGGATTAGGGAGAGCTGGCAGTGTGAAAATTCATGAAAGTTCATGGCTTCATTTTAGAGATTTTGAAGGGTTGTTGCACATCAGTGCAACAGGAGCCGACAGAGACGCTCAGGTATAGCTCACTTGGGATCTGTTTATGTACAAAAACAAGCACATTATTCCCACCAGCTGCTGTGTGAAGGCTGAGGAAATGGGAGATACAAATGCAAGACCTGTTCTTTCATTAGTGTGGTTTGTACATCAAGGTTTTATTAGATTTTACTGCCCTACTGACTGCTGCCCGCAACTGCCTCACACTCGCCTCCTCTCTAACAGCCCCTCTGCTCGCTCTGCTTTCCTTCCCGCTGGCTTTGTGTGAACCTCTTTATTGCCAGCTCCAGTGAGATGATAAAATTTGGCATCTGTTGCCGGACATTTCAGGTTTATTAGATCTGTTAAAAATAATCTTTAACTCTGTAATGTGCACAGGGCTGGGTGATGATGGGGAAGCAGAAGGGGCTGCCCCAGGGTCCCTGTGCGTGCACCATTTGCACTGGGTCGGTGCCGGTGAGCAATTACCATGGGGTGAGCTGGAGGGGCTGGGAGGTGATTTACAGGCTGGCTGTACACAAACATCTCTCCACCAACTGTCCATATGTACTTGCAGTCCACAGAGACGTGTTCCAGATATGCATATTCACCCTAGAGACTTTTATGTCTTACTCAATGCCCATGCCTCCTTTTAAGCTCTATTATTCCACGTATTACCCTTATCTTGGTCATTGTCCCAAAGCCTTTCAAAGGTCAGGGTCAGGGCTAGGTCATCTCTGTGACATATTCTTTTCCCCTTCTTCTAACCCCAAGCAGCTCTGTTTGTGAGCTCTGGGTACTCTATGAGGTTTCTTGCCTTCTCCTGCTGGTCTTACATTGAGCTTTTTTTCCTGTGTGCCTGCATTTAGACTTCTGCCTTCTACTGAGCTGTGGAGTGCTCTTGGCTCTCCTCCACAGAGGTCTGCCTCACCTCAGTGGGTGTACAGGACCTCAGCTCCAAAATGAGTTAAATGTTAAAATAAATACCTCCAACTTCTGCCTGTGGGAGATCCTGGTTCTTTCTTTCCACAGTCCCGTACAAAAAGGTGGGCATAGAGCAGGTTCCTAATGTGGGAAATAAACATTTTTTTCTTCATAAAATTTTTCACACCAGGAAAAACATGTGTTCCAAAATGTCCTGAGAATGTGGAAATGAGAGATAATCATGGAAAGTGCTTTAAACTTTACACAGAGTGGTCAATATTGGCAATTTGCATAATAACCCTGGGAAATAAGCTATTATGCTTCATGACAGCAGCAATAATTACATGCCAGAGCTGGTCATTATGAGAGTTAACCACTGATTAATTAGTCTGTTTATATTAAAAAACAAGGTTGGCTTCAGTAACTAATAAATTGCCTGTGTACAGCTGTTACCAAAAAGATCACTTGTTAGAAAATTGATTAAGTAATTTTTAAATTGTTTTAATTAAACTTCAGTAATTAGACTCCCCCAACTTATTTCCCTCTTTTTACGGAATGGGGAAGAAATAAACAGGCACTGAGTATGCAAAGGTGATGCGAGGCAACAAAGGTATGATTGGAAATCTATAGGAAAACAAATATCTGTTGCCAAATATCTCTTGTCCTCCTAAAGGCTTGTAGGAATCTAGACAAAATTAGATTTTCATTTTATTTTATTTACTTTGCCTCGTGGAGATGTGGTGCCTACTTCGCTCCACTTGGTGAATTCATAATAGGGACAGAAATGCTCAAATCGGTAAATCTTTCTGTGCTCACTCCATTTATTATGCAAGATATTAGCCAGCCAAGCGATGCAACGGGGGGCAGTTTACAGCTTAATCATAAAGTCTCACAGCCTCGTAGTGCCAGGTGCTCTCTGGAAGGATGCTGTTTGTCTTTTTCTGCCTGTCCCCTAAGGCGGCCTTGCCCGGTGCCGACCCTGAGCTTAGCAGGAGGCAGGGGCAGGCGACAACTGTGCCCGCAAAAGGGGACCAGAACCCATGGTGACAGCAACAGGGCTGCCTTCCCTGAACCAGGCTCTTAACATTGCCAGTGTGACAGACCCAGGAAAGAGAGAGAAAAGTTCTTTTGTTCCTGGAAATTCAGTTATAGGGGGGTTGCTGTAAAGAGCCTCTTTAATATGTTGCCGCTCTCCGCATTACCAGCCATTACTGTATAGCCTGCTCTTAAAGAGGGCTCTTGAGCTTCCATCGCACGGGCCTTCTGCATTGTCTCCCCTCTCCATAAGGTCACTTTGCTAATGACTTCATCGATCCATACCTTTGCGAGGTTCAATATGCTATTTTCTGCCATGCTATTTCAATGGTGTGGAGCTTAGCTTCAGGACAGAGCCATCCAGGCATGACACTAAGTTTTGCTGAGATACAGTTGTTTGACAGCTCCCTGGCTAAGATTCAGCCTTTAACGTATTTGCAGGTTTCAGGCCCAGAAAGGCAGTAAAGCAATAAAGCCAGAAAATCAGAAAAGCAGGAATAATCACATTCTGTTATCATTCAAAGCATTAACTACGTGTACCACACCTAAAATACAGATAGATAGATAGATAGATAGATAGATATACACATACCTCCCTTGCCCAGTATGAAAACAAAACCACCTAATCCATAAATTCACATCAAAAGTTTCCTCCCCTACAGAACATTCAATTACATTCCATTTATATCCATAATCCACCTGTGTGGCTCTGCTAATAATAGTTCTTAGAGCCATTTTGACTTCCTCTTAAGAAAATGTGATTGCTTTTTAATTGAGAAACAGCGTCATTGGGGAATGGCAAACCCAGAGTTATATCCCCTGGAGATTTCAAAGCGTGCAATAGAACCACTAGAGGCATGAGCAGTGTAAATGTGGATCTGCTTAATCCCTGTTAATCCCTGGGTTTTTGGGCATGTCGGTGTAACAACACTTGCACCTCCCACCTGAGGTGCCCCTGAGTAGACGGCTATGAATACACCAGAAAAAAAGTATGGATGGCTTCAGAGGGAGAAAGGATGGATGCTCCAGGAGAAGAGATGAAGGATGCCCGTGCACAGGGCCAGGTGTTTGCTCTCCTGCAAATGGAAAATCTCCACTTGCCCTTTTCAGCCACTCATTGGGAATCACTGGCGAGTGACTCCTGCTGTTTATTTCCCCCCCTGCAATTAGTCCTGGTGAGAAGCCCCTCATTTTCTCAACCCCATGTCTGAGAAGACATTTTTTCTGTTGGACACAGACCTTGCTTCCTGACCTGGATTGCAACTGCCAGCGAGCTGGAGTGTGATGGACTGGGGATGAATTTCATACAATGTCTCATCAGTAACCTTGCTGCAGCTGTTTTCAGCTCGTGTTAGTTGGCACCTACCTCTGGGGCTTTCAGCACAACTTCCCCATCATGTCCAGCACATCCTCCCCTAGCAGCAGTCTGACTGCCAAGCCCCTGACTTGAAGGAAGAGCACTCACTGGAAATGTTCTCTTCCAGCAGAAGAGAAGAGAAGAGATAGGAAGGGTGGGAGGAGGGCTGACTGGTACCACTGAGATCCGTGACAGCATCAACAGACTCGCAGAGCTGCTGCCATGGTCAGCCAAGCCCCTCATAGGACACCCAGAACCAGTGTCCCTGCTCGCTCACAGACACTTTTGCCCTCCCTCAGGCTCCTAGTTGTCCTTCTGTACACAGCACCATGGCTAATCCGTGTCTCATTTCTCCTTCATTATTAGGCTGCCTTGCAAACACTTGTTCTTATCAATCCCATTTTCCAGATCTTTTTCTAACACCCCTGCCTCCAGGCAGCCCTGTAGACCTCACACAGAAGCTGTCTAGACAAATTCAGAAAAACTTGGAAAGCACTTGGATGGTACCACAAGAGGTTAGGCAGGAAAGTTAATCAGGAAATTGCTGTCCATTTCCTCCACAGCACAGTTTGAATCGCAGATTGTAAATAAGGCATGAGATGCACTCTGAATAATGAAGAGAAATTATGAAAAGTATGAAATGGCTGATCATGAGATCACAATTTATTTTGGATGGTGAATGTAGGAGAGGTTCCCAGGCAAAAATTAGTATGCAAGTACGTAGGTACAAGATGAAAGATGGTATCATAATACATATGAAAATGGGAATCAAATGAATATTGCCCAGACAATCCTAAGTCTAACCATTCTTATATTCCAAGAGCTTAATTTTGCTGTTCTAAAATCCTCTTACACTCAGAGGATCAAGGTCTTATTTTGTTAATCGCTTGTATGGAAATGCTCCCAATGTGGAAAAGAAATTCAGTGACCAATAAAATAGACAAAATAGCATTCCATGTTTTTGTCATTTCATTGACGTTTGACTTGTCTGTATTCTGAAGTGTGGGGTTTCAACTATTTCTTTACTTAAGAGAAAAAGAGCTTTGCTGAGCAAGAAAAAAAATCCCAGGAAAAACCTAGTCACATAAAAAATGTTCTTTACTTTTGGTATATTCAGCATTTTTCCTGAGTAAAGTTCACTGAACACTCACATGAATAAAGTAATTTTTTTGTTTAATTGGATTGAGCCTGGAGAGAGAGGAAACCAAATAAATCTTTAAGTGGAGGCAGGGAAGGATGGGGGGAAATTCTTCAAGGTAAAGTGAGAAATGGTAACACTCTCATAGAAATTTCCTATGGCAGAGTATTATTTTTGATGCTGGGTTATTTTTCTGGACTTACAGACTTAAAGGCAGAAGGTTGCCTATCTCATTCATAACACAGGTCATAGGATTTCATTCAGCTGGTCCTGCTTTAGGACCATATCTGAAAGTGCTGAAATTATCGCAGGCAGGCTCTCCTCCAGCCAAGTGGCGGGATGAGGAGGATCCTGGGATAGGCTACAAGATTTCTGTACTAACCCACCAGCTTGGATCTATTCTATGTCATCACCACAGGTTTCTTACTTGATTTGTTCATCAGCACTGAATTCAGCACAGCCAGAATCCTTTTTGGGTTTGGAGGCTCTGGGAGCTAACAGAAGACTTAGAGTGCCCCATTTGGAGTACACCATGACTTCAGTGCTGGGATGAAGCAGCACAAACTTCAATCCCTTGCTGCTTCCTTAAAATTAGAGACCCCTCCCAGCTGAAGGCATCTTAACTACCAGTGTCTTTACATGCCTTCAGGATAGGTTTGACAGAGGTGGCTCAGATATAGCTTGGGACGAAACAGCAATGGTTCAGGCTGTAGTAAGCATTACAGAGTTCAAGGCACAATTTTACACAGCCTCCTGGGCTTTGAGCTGCCATGATTTTATTGCTAGTGCTTTACAAATTAGTTGCATCAGGACTAGATCCATTCTACTTGTGATGGCTGCAATCACAGCCCAGTAGCTTGAGCAGCTTGATCCCTTTTGCTCTTTTAGGGAAGAAATGAGGATAAATGATCTGTTCTGAGTAATCCTTCTCCATGATGTCCCACAGCTCAACCTCATCCAGACACATGAAGGAGAGCTGGAGAATGGCAGCCTGGTGTGTGGATGGTAAGCATACCCACACTGCCACATTTCCGTGTGCCAATTCATTTCAGGGCTATTGACTTCTGCAGGAATTTAACTTCAGGGTCAACATGAGAGTTAGATAAAAGAAACATTCACTTTGGTGAGCTCCTTTGTAGTCTGGGAAAGGAGACAAGACTCTTTAACGATAGCAATTATCCTGATGGTGTTGGCAAACCCTGTCAGTCAGCAGGCAGCTTTTGGCTAAAAACTAAGCAGGGGAGTGAGCGTGGTGGTGATACTTGAGTGCTCTGCACCGTTTAGTTACTACCTGTGAACGAGCTGGTAGGTCTTGCAGACTGGTGTCCTCATTACAAGATTGGAAACTGCCAGTGTGCATGTCATGTAAAGACAGGTAATCCTGGGAGAGAAATCAGAAACTCAGCTGGAATGAAAACTGCTCACCTTCGCAAGGATGCATCCTCCAGAGCAGGATGGAAACACATCAACAGCATGCTGTGATTTGACACAGCAAGCACAGCTACTGCCCAGGCTGGGTACAGACTGTGGCTGGAGAGGGAGCCAGGATGCGGACTTGTTAATCTAGCACATCTCAAAAGCATTATAAAAATAGGAGATATCTTATTTACAAATGAGATCTTATTTTTAGCACTGGGGAGAAAGGAAGTGCAGAAGGCTGCAACACTGTTGTTCACACTTGTTCATTTACCCAGGCTTCCCCCGGAGAGACCAGCAGCTAGCACAGGCTAGTAGAGGAGGCTTGCAGTAGGAGAGCCAGTTTACACAATTTGCTTAGGAAGGAAGACCTTTTGTGGCAGTCAGAGCAGCACGAAACATGTTGTTCTTCACTATGGGGTGAGCTATCTCAGGCAAATGCTACCTATTGAACGAGGAGATGAAGAGGACCAGATGGAAAGACGAATTTCCTTTTCTAGCATCCAAGAGAGTGGGCTGATGCTGTTGCAAGCGGAGATGAAGGCTGAGTTGGAGAGTGAGGATCTGGCTGCAGATCTAAAATTTGTTGGGTGGAGGGGGAGAGATGTGCTGGCCCAAATGTTCACAGAGAAACTGTAGGATGAAGAAAACTAAAGGTACTTTTAAATGTAGTTCTGACCTTCAGCACAGTAACACCTGCCTTCCATCTGTGTCCTTAAGTCAAGATGTTTATGCCTCAAAAAAACAGAGATGAGAACACCCCACCCTACATTAGAGTGAGAGGATGGTATTCACTTATTGGCCATGGCAGCCCAGCTGTCAGAACATCTCCCTGGCATCATTCAGGCACATCCTCCCTCACTGGGTCCATCCCTCAGGTGAGGATAGTCACAGCATACAGCTATGCCAGCCTTCTGTTTGCCTGTGATGCCCCATTCCCCTCTGTCCCTGTCTCCTCCCGTACACCAGATCGTCCAGCCTTGTCCAAAACCCTGGTCCCTCCCCAGCATTGACTGCTCCTTTCCTCTGCACCTTCCTGGCATGAGTGCACCCTTCAAATCTTTCCTCGACAACTCCTGCGTCCCCACAGGGTCATTCCAATCACTTCTCCGTGGCTGAGAAGGTTTTCCTCCACACTCCACGCTCTCGACGATTGGCAGTGTGTCCTTGCTGCCCATTGTCCAGCGCTGACACAGGCTGGTGTGCTCCCCTCCCCCTCTCCCGAGATAGCTGCACTTCAGAGGCAGCTGCACAGCTTTTTATAGATGGGACTTAATGCCACTTGACGGACCACAGTGCTATTTTTGTGCCAAGTTAGCACAGCCTTAGTATTCTGTGCGTGTGAGTGCTTCACCCAAGACTAGTTGCTGAAATATAAATACCACTCAACCAAAGTTATTTAGAACTTCAGTTGGATCGACCTGATCCGAGCCAATTATTTTCCCCAACAGAATTAATTAGACTGCATATAAAGTGAGTGAGATGTGAAAGACAGGTCTGCAGAATTACTTATTCCATTAACAGTTGGTTTGGAAAAAAAGAGGCTCTGTCCTTGACTTGGCTGTGCCATGGCCTCGTCAAGAAGAAGGAAATCAGGGTTTTCACATGGGAAGCTGCTCTGCTGGCAAACACAGTTCACTTGGTGTTAGTTTGCATCAACAAGCTCCCTGCTCTCTTACATTCATGAAGATAAGGGCTGGCTGTGTAAACGCTGCTGCAGAATCCAAACTCCCTCCCTGCTCAAAACAACTGTTGCTCAGACCTCTGTGGAACTAATTTATTGCCAAAGAGAGTGAAATGTAAATAGTTGCAGCAGGTAAGCAAGCAGGCATTTCTTCACTGAGTATTACTTGGAGAAGAGCCAATCGGTGCCTGTACACAGAGCTGGAGGGAGCAGCTTTTCAAGTATGAGAGAAAAGTAGGACTGGCTTCAAAAGCAATGATTATTTTATGGGAATGACTCCAGCAAGGTGGGGAGGGACTGAAAAACTCATTTTTTCAAGATCGAAACACACACTCAAGCTTCCTTGGGACTCATTTCTCCTCCAGAGCTCAAAAAACAATGAGAGCAGCTCTGCACCTCCAGTTCTATGTGAGTACTGGGTTCTGTGGAGACAAACATCCCAGTAACTTAGCACAGACAAAGTCCATTTTTCTTGCAAACACAGACCATGAGGAAAAAGATGCAACTGAGACATAGGGCTGGGGTCAGTTTCCTGTCCTCTGCACGGGGAGAGAAGTTCACGTCATCCCACTGAGCCTCACTGTGCCCATGCCATGGCTGCTCCAGTAACAGAGGTCTGGTTGCACCAGGGCCTGTAGGGTTTGGGGAAACATCCCCAGCCCCGAGAACCAACATTTTACATCTCATAGCCAATGAACTCTGGCCCTCTGCATTTGCCATCCTCTCTGATGAAATGCACCAGGGCTTTTCCTGTGTAAATCACCGTCCTTGGTGTTACAATCAGACAGGGGGATTATCTCTGGTGGCAGATGAGACACTTGCATGCTCTTCTTTTCCAAGACCAGCTTCTTTTCAAACTCAGAGCCTAGGTGTCCAGCCGTGTGGGCAGGAAGGCTGGGACACCAGGGAAGACATCACCTTGTCCCTGCAAACAGCTTCACCTCAGATGTAGATTCATCCCTTTGTGATTCTTCCTCCACCGGGTCTTTGGATCTAACTCCTCAAGGGCGGGTTAATATGGAAAAAAGATGACCTACAGAACATCTAATAGTTGTGAAACATATTGCACATAAACTGCAACACCATCACCCAGACTCCAGGGCAGACCCCTCCACAGCACAGGACTGACACTGCCACCTCTGCCAGGTCAGATAGAGCTTGGGACTCTGCTGTGGTGCAGCAGAAATTAAAGGTATTAGTTCCTATCTTGGGGGGTTATTTTAAGCACTATCATTCTGTTTCCTGAAACACATTAATGCTTCGCAGTTAACTGTTCTTTGGAGAGGAGGAATGGACTATATAGTCTCTCAAAATCTCTCCCCAGTTCCATAGTCTGGCTTGAGAAGGAGATCAGAGCAATCTTGAGAGGTGCTTGACTCCATCCCCTACACCTTCTTACCTGCTCTGGAAGGCATTCAGTGAAGGCAATTCTGCAATACACTTCTTCTCCCCATGCTCAGGATTTGCAGATCTCCTACAGGCTGTAGGATATTACAGGAGATTACATCTAATCTTAGGGTATGTTTCTATATATTACGCCAATTATTTCTCACCCTGCCTGTAGGAGACAAGCAGGAAAGTAAAAAACAGCTCTCTGTGTATTGAAAGCTTTGTTATTGCCCTCAGTTATCTATTTTCTAGACAAAACCAAACCCACTTATCTTGTGCCTTCTGAAACTTTTCCTCTTTTTGCTGTTTGCCCAGATTGTCTCTGACATGATATCCAAATCTGTCCACATTGCACCAGGTGGGATCTCAGCAGCACTGGGTGAAGTGGCATAAGCAGCTCTCACACTGCCTGCCTGCTAACACCTCCCACCCAAAGATTCACCTTTCTCAAAACACCAACATATTATTGGCTTGCTCAGTTTGCAGTAAGCCAAAACCCCAGCTCCGGTTCTTCTGCACTGCTCTCTCAGCATTTATTGTGCAATCTGGTTTTGTGCATTTGATTTCAATGTGTAATACTTCCAACTTCTCTCAAAATAATTCCATCTCACTGGGTCCAGATCATTCCTCCAGCTCATTGAGATCGCTCTTTTTCTTATTATGTCCTCCAATCTCATTATAGCTCCTTCCCAGCTGGGTGTCTGCTGCACATGAAGTCTCTTCCATCATCCACCATGATAATGAAGACAGTGAACAGAAATAGTCTCAAGGAAAAAAATTCCCCTGCAGAATCTAACTTCAAATGCCTTCCCATTTTGACAAGAGACGATTGCAAACCAGTTAGTATATTTTTTCAACCACTTCAATGAGATTTCATGGCAATTTCTTTTCTAATGAAGATTCACCCCAAAAAAGCACCGAATACTTCAAACACCTCGTCATCATGCTTTATTTGTTCTCTGTGTCCATTAAGTAATGGAGCTACAACTCCCTTTGCCTCACTCCTGCTTCTCACACATTTAGGAGAATTATTTTAGCTGTTTTCTTGCCTTGTTTTTACTATTTGCAAGACTCCTTTTTTTTTTATTTCAAGTAATGACACACTCCTGATGCAGCTATATAGGATTTACTGTACATTCTATTGCTTGCCTGCACTGCTTTGCTTGTAATATAGCCATCAGGTTTCTGCACTTCTTCACCTAGAATTTCTTCCTGAGACTCTGCCTAACTGCTCTCTGAATTTGCTGAGATCTGCTTTTTTTTCCTCTAAGACCAGGTTTTCATTCTGTCCCACTTAGGCCCTGAAACAGCCAGTGATTTGTTCTTCGTCCTCAGTTTTAGTGGAAGACGAAACAAGACACAGAGAATGTCCAATTCTAATTTCATATCTTGCCCCTCTCCAGGGAAGAGATGGATGGGCAGGATAATGTGCTCTCTTTTCTGTGCTTGATTTGTAGGTAAAGGACTTTGACTTACTGAGTTGTAAATCTAGTAGGCTTCGTGAGCACACCAAAGAAGGGGGGGGAGGGGGAGGGGAATCATGTTAATCAAGGCAGGGGGGTCTTAATTGACATATGAGAGAGTTATGTTCTAATTTGTTCTTTGAGAGATGGACATGACTAGCAGCAATCTAGGATTACTGGATAACTTGGGCAGCTGTCAGAATGCACAGAACATTATTTACTACATCCAAATCAGACATCAAGGAAAAGGAAGTTGGAATTAATCTAGTAGGATCAGAAATCATCCAGAGACTTCAACTATAGATGTGAAACATTTATCCTAACATAGCATTAAAATTAGAAATTAAAACCACAAAGGAAGTCAGGAAATTCATTGACCAAGTCCCCTTGGCTCACTTTTCATAGGAGTGCCCTTAGAGGAGGAGGCACAGAGTTTTTGGTGCTTGTTAACATATCACTGTCACTGTGATGGATGAGAGAAGCTCTTGGTTTGGGAATTCAGGGGAATAAAGCAAGTGTTGACTTTTTCTCTTTTTTTAATAAATAAGGGTTAAACACTGCAAAAAGAGATTTAGAAATATTTCAAAACCTAATTTTACTATTCTATCAGCTTATAGAGGAAGGATCACATATGTGACTTTCTCAGGAACACTGGCAATGAGCCACATCACAAAAATACTTCTTTGCACATACATCAAGAAGAGGCCAAGTGCATTTATGATACATAAATTAATTCTTCCTAGACTTTACAGCCACTGCTTGAGTGAGGATCACATGTTTTACCCTGAAAGCTGTTGAGTAACTTCAATAAAATTCAAGAAGAAATGTAGATGGTCAGTGACTTAACTATGTTACGTGGAAATTTTGACAACCACTTATGCATCTGGATACCTTTATAAACCTAAATCTCTTTCTCCCTATCTCTAGCACCAGGCTTTTTTCAGATGAGGGTCTCAAACATCTGAGCAGAGAAGGGTTGTTTCACTTTGGAGTGAAAGTAAGTGGAAATGTGTTCTCCTTCCAGATTTGGAAATTGCTGCTTCAGTGGTGACAGAGCACCTTTAGCAAACCTCTCAACTGAGCTACAAAAAGGTTGGCTGAGATTTTTCAAATCAGCTGTACTAATTTGGAGTAAGGAGTAACCTAGCTTTCTGAAGTAATTGCTTTTCTGTTCTCTTTCCGTATCTCTTTTTCAGAGGCCAGGTTTGCAAGCAGCTTGACCTGTTTCTCATTTTCATGCCAAATTGCTCCTTCACTTCATCCTCTCCTCCAGGCAGAAAGAGGAGTATGCAGAGGAGACTGTCAGGCTGATGTTTCCTGACAGCCCTACAAAGCATTACTGCTTTCTAAGGAAAATAAAGGCCAGCCAGACTGCCTTGCAACCAAAAGCCCTGCCTCGGGAGGCTGCCCGTCCAAGGGATGGGGCAGAGCAGAACTGGATCCAGCAGCCTCTTCCCTGGAATGCACAGGCATAACCAGAGCGGCACTGGAGGGAGGGAGCTGCGAAAGCTTTGGCAAGCCCAGAAACTTTTGGTCTGGGTGCGGTACAGCGGCACCAAACCACTCCTTCATCCAAGCTCCTCAGGCCTGCCCGGACACAGACAGCAAGTGGATGGATGCATGTGCTGCTCAGGGCTGGTCTGAGCCTGCCCTTGGCTCTGCTTGCAGCTGGAGCGGGCTCGGTCACCCAGTCCTGCTAAACCGACTGCCAGCCACGCTCAGCCACCATTAATTTATGAGAACGACAAGGCCACCTACACTATGAATGCACACCGTGAGCTGCAGCTCTGTATTTGCGTGACATTCACAGTGGGTCATTCAGAGGGCATGGACCCCTAGAGAAGCTGTCAACCTGTAAGATCAGAAGTGAAGTTACAGTCATGCGTGTGCTTTCAGGCTGCGGTGAGCGTGAGGAACTTACCTCGCCTTCCTTTTGCCACAGAGTAAGGGCATGAATGTGAATTATCACTCTAAAGTAGCTGACAGGCTTTAGGTTGACTCTCCAGCTTGTTCCTGCTAGGATGCTGATTTGTCCTTATCCTCTGGGTCCTTGGATTTGATGTTTGCTCCTCTTGTAGAGTAATTTGCATTTTGGTATATGGTTCCAAGAAAGAATAATAGTATTTTACATGTGTAAATGAGTATAAAGTGCACCAGGGAAGGGAGAATTAGACCCTTATCTTTTGAAAGAATATCAAAAAACAGGGGAAAATTTGGACTTGAGCCAAAGGATATTTCCTCATTTTGAATCTAAAATGCTAAGAGTATTGTACTAAAAAGCATAATTATGGAAGAAAAAAGCTTTAGCTAAGGTTGTGTTGCTAAATATTCAAAATCACCTTCTGCACAAAATCTTACCCCTTCAAAAATCCTCTGAAATTAAGATAATATATTCATTACAGTACTCAAAAGATTTCCATTTCAATTTATTGTCAAGGTTGAGAGGTTCTGAATAGGACTCCTGGGGAAAAGGGCAAGTTCTCTATTAAAAAGATAGGACTTTACTGCCTGTAAGTCATTTTCAAACACTGACTAATTCAGCCACAGAGTAACACAGTGGCACTGTGTTATTTAGGATAGCTGTGATTCCCCTTCCAATTCTCATTTCATAGTGGGAAGCTGAGGAACAGCTGTTGAACACTTTCTTCAAAGCAACAATCAATGGCAAGGCAAGTCTTGGAGAGGATTCCTAGACTCCAAATATGAGCATGATATGAATACTTCGCACGGGTTATCAGGAGCTCTCCTAAATGCCTTCCATGCAGTCAGAACAATCCTAATTCTGCCTTCTGGCAGTGAAAGGGTGAGTAACTCTCTCAGGGGAAGGAAGAACAGTTGAACAGTTTCTTTATGTATGATTCACATGGACCATTTGGATCCAAGTGGGGTTTTTTTTGGGGGGTGGGGAGGGGATGTTGGGTGGGTTTTTGGAGGAAGAGGTGGTTGGGGTTGGGGTTTTTTTTGCATTAAGGAAAAGAAATAGCTGCCCACACAAAAGCTGTAGACTCCCAAAGAATCCAACTGACTGGCTGCAATATCCATTCCTTCCCTTCCACTCGTGGAGAAGACTCATCCTAGCTCCTGAGCAGAGGCTTCCGTGCAATAAGCTGATTCCTCACAGGTCTATGAGCCTAGAAGTGCAAACTGGAGGGAGACTGTGGCTCCAAATTCAGTTCTGTGATGAGAAAATTTTGTGAACTGCAGCTCTGGAAGATGCTGGCTCAGTCTCCTATGCATTGGACAATGTGGAGGATGCAATCAGAGTTGGAGTTTGTCCAAGAATTATGCAATAGCTGAGTTCTGAGAACAAAATCAACCTACAGATGGGGAAAATTTGACTTCCTTCAAAAAAAGACCTGCCATTTTAGGTCAGGAAAAAGCTGTGGGACATGTATGAGTGTGGCTTCACCATATAACCTTCTAGTTGAGGTGAGGCATCTGTCTCAGTTCAACTATTACTACATCAAGCTGAGGAGGCAAAACGCCCAAGAGGCCATGAATCAGTCTTTAAGAATAAAGGACACTTGTGCAAGTGACTGTCTCCAGGGAACAGACTCTCTAGTACCGGTCTTTCTCCAGGAACAGGGAGGAGTTTTGAACAGAAAGGGCCAGAGAAAATCTTGTTGATGGATCTGAACCCCAAACAGTGGAGGATCTTGAGTTGAGCCAGGGGATGTCTTACATAGACTTAATGATGGAAAGAGAGAAAGAGGATTTCCATCAACTCCTAGAGTTTAAGGTTGGAATTAACTCTAGCAGCTTAACCTCCTGCACATCTTGGTCTATGGATTATGCCCAGTTCCCGCTTGCTGATCCTGACCATGTATATCTGACTCTGTAGATTGCGTCCAGGTAAGGCTTCAGCTGACTTTTGATATGAAGGAAATATCTGGACCGGTTAGATGAAAGGTTAATTAATAATTAATTAATTCATTTATTTATTTCCAGTTTGCTAGAGGTAAGAGGTTAGGAGAAACACTCATGGCCTAAATCAGCAGAGACTCCCTAGCCTCTGAGATTAGTCTACTAAGAAAAGAACTATAAACACACAGGATTGGAACATACCGAATTGTTTCCACAGATATTATTGTTTAGTCACATACAATCTGACTTTATGAGTCACTGCCACTTCCATGGTGCAAACAAATGGCCAAGTAGAGCTCTTGTAGAAGTGGATGCAATTCCAGTGGCTCTGCTAAGGTGAAACCCACATACCCCAGACTTGGATTTGACTAAGTGCACATGAGATTGATGAGTGTCCTACAAAGAAAACACTCAGCAGCATTAAATTTGAGGATGCCCCATCCCTGGAGTTGTTCAAGGCCAAGCTGGATGGCGCTTTGAGCAACATGGTCTAGTGGAAGGTTGTCTGCTTATGGCTGGGGGGTTGGAACTAGGTTTTCCTTAAGGTCCCTCCCAGTCCAAACTTTTTTACCATTCTATGAAATTGTTCTGTCAGATCTATGATGAGCACTCAATCAAAGCTGTACATGCTAAAAAAATCCATTGAAAGAATGTTCCCTACAGGTAGACAGTGCATTAACGAAATAAAGTATTTTCCTCAAATTATGCCCAAGGAGAAATTAATTACTGGGGGAATGAGGGAAGAAAAGGATCTCTACCTTCTGCAGTCTCAGAGTACTGTGCTATTTTTGCCTCTTGTAATCTAATTTCCATGAAACATTTCTGCAGAGTGCGTATTTTCTAAACACGAGTTCCTTAGCAGCCTTGCTAATATAAATGCTGTGTAATTCCAGAATAAAGAGACAGTGCCCTGCTCCAAAGGCCTTTGACTGGGAAAGGCTGTATTTCAAAGGGATCCTACCACTCATGCCATGGCATTGTAAGTAACCACTGCCCAAGTGGGAGTCAGACTGACGGACGGAGGCTTAAACTCCCTGAAGGTAGGTGGTGGGGAGGGTATATATTAACTCCAGTGGTATAGGCTTAGTTCATGCTCAGAATACAAATACAACTCCACTCTGATTTTTTTGTCCCCTGCTGGCTCATGCTGGTGCCAGATTCTGGCATAACACTGTGAACAGCATTTGCTTGCAGTTGGTTTCAATCAGGGGAGTTTACAATAATGATGATGTAGCTTGCAAAGCATTCCTAGAATTATGTGTATGCTTTGAGCAGTGCTGCTTCAGTGCTCTGTGCTTCACCAACTTGCCTTCAATATCCTTTTTTATCCCATCTGCACCACTTTCCCACCCCTCCTGCCACCCAGCAGATATCAGAAAAACACTTGGGCTTTTCCCAATCAGCCTCGTGTTCAGAACAGAAGAACAAGTGCCTCAGATTGGCACACTGAGACAGGGCCAGCCTCAGTGAAACATCTGCCTGAATACACCGAGAACTCTACCCCTGCCAAAGGGCTGCAGGTGAAATTCTGCCCCTGAGAAGTGGGACCCAAGCTCAGCTCCTGTTCCTGAGACCACCACAACAGTGTCACCCCTCAGCAGGACCTTCCTGGCTGCTGCTGTGGGAGATGCTGCCTCACACCCCAGCATATCTGTGTAGTGGGCTGGAACACAGACACACTGGCTTTGTCCCAGGAGGACTGCTGCTAGTTATCCACAGTGAAGAACAAAACCTTTGGGGGTTTTATCTTTGAAGATGGAGAGATGCATGACAGAGCCCTGTTTCTAGCACTTCTTTCTGGGCTACTTGATCTCCTGACCCTGTCCCACACCAGCAGCCTGTGGTGTCATCCCGTGCCTTCTGTCTTGGCAATGGAGGGGAAGCCAGCACAGAGGACTGGTATGGGCTTGAGAAATCATCTGCTCTTCATCCCGTCATCTGTCATTCTTTTAATGCAGCACTTCTGCTCCTAGTTGAGGTTTACGCTTGTCTGCATCAGCCAGTCTTGTCCCCGCAGGTGGAAGCCCTTCTGCTGGCATGCACAATGTGGCAAGAAGTATAGTAGAGGTGCCAATTTCCACAGCAGGCAGGTGAGGCAGCCCTCACTCATGCCTCAGTCTCTGAAGAGCCATTGGCCAAAGGAGAGAGGAAGGAAAGCCTTCTTCATTGCTACTGTAAGAGTGAGAAGAAAACAGAATTGGGTGGTGCGTGTTGTATGAAGTTGGTATTAACCCTGGCATGAGCAACCAGACAATGCTCAGGGCCCTGCAAGTTGTTTCCATTCCTAGGGGAAGTGGTGTCAGTCTTCTGTATCTTTGATGGATCCCTGATCACCGAGTAAAGCCTCAGAAGAGTCTGGTTTTCATGGATGCTGTAAGCTTCAAAACACAGGAGATTGTTGTCTGCCCACAGCCTTGACTTGATTTGACTCGAGAAGTCCCTCACCTCTGGAATTCCTTTCAGTGCCTGACTCCCAACACTTTTTCAAGTGATGCTGAAGACTTCCTCTGCTGCCTCCATTCCCAGTTTCTGTGGCCTTCTTGCTCTCTGCTCCCAAGTGTGCAAACTCCCCTCACGCACGCTCTGCCCTTAACATGCCGTCAGTTTTGGGCACTGAACGACCACTGTTATTCCTGCTCTTTGCCTATGAAGAGGTCTTACTCTCTCCTTAAAGTTCTTGGAAGAAACATCTTATGCTCCTTAATGCCAGAAGAAAGCGCAAAATATTACCTATTTAGTCTTAATGCCTCAGAGGCTCATTTACAGACCTACTACAACAGCACAGTGTTAATCTAGACATACAGGGCATCATGACTGTCATCACGGGCTATAATGTGCCGAACTTTGTGAACACGGCAGTTTTCTTGCTCTCCTTGATGTATAAACCAACAGCCTCTGTGGGAAACAAACTCAGAGGCATGGCTGTACCCGAGAGCAGTGCCTCCTTTCTCCTTCACATCATGGGAGAGAAGACATGCAACAAAAGGGATTTTCCCATTCAGATTCACCTGGCCAGTGCGCCATGTCCTCAGAAACATCCTCCCTCCAGGCTGCGCCAGCCATGTCCTACCTGGTTCCACATCACTTGTGTCCAGGATGAGTCACTGGGCCCTTTGCAGGCATGTTTCCACCCTGCCAGCCTGCCAGCGCTCAGGCTCTCCTTAGCACAGAACATTCCCGGATTCACGAACAACTCTCAGCATGTGACACCACTTCCTCTCTTTGGGAACAAATAACTCAATGTGTGTGTTCAAAGTGGGACTCTTGTAGTCTCTGCAGTCTCTCCGCACACGGCAGGACTGAGCCCGGTGGTTCTGACACACAAGTGGGATGGTGCAGTGGGATTTGTGCTCAGACAGTTGCCTTGCTCTTCTCTGGAATGTTCCTGTCGCCACTGCAGGCATCTCAGGTGCCCCTGAGGAGGGTCCTAGACCACCATAAACTGCACACCAAAAAGTGTGTCAGAGTGCAAATTGAACAGGAGCCTCCTCAGAGGGGACCACAGGGGAAGCTGAAAGAAGAAACCGCATGTCTGGAGGACACTATCCTCCTCACTCACAGATCAGAGACCTCCTTGAGAGCAGAACCAAAGCGATGGCAAAGTTCCCGTGAAATACTGGTGACGACATTTCTAAAATCTGTGCTATGCTCTCCAGTTCAGTTTCTCACAAACAATCTCGTTTAGAGGCATGAATTGTAAGGTGCCAGGGGATGGCTGTTGGAAAATGGGATTTTTGAATTTCAATGAACTTTCAAAGCAGACTTACTGCTCAAGACAAATGCACTCCTTTCCTCCTCTTAAAGCTGTAGGAGAATAAAATCCAGTTGTCAGACAGGCAAGTTGATCTGAAAATGCCCTAAAACCCAGACACCCAGTCCTCAGCTTCAAAACTACCCACAAAACTACTTTTATTTTTCCTTTCATTATTGTTTATCTCGCCTATTAAAATTCTGCTGATACCTTCAGTAGCATATGAACCGGCCAAGTCTCTTCTTTTAAATCTCTCTGCAGAAACAGAAGAAATACTCTTGCTCTTGGTAAATGCAGCAGTGCAGGTGCTTCCTGCAGATAAGGTAAAAAAGCAACTTCAAATATTAGTAACAACTTATGAGGGCCATGGCTGAATTTTTAGTAGCTGAGTACCAGAAACGAGTTCTGGGATATGAGTACATATTTAATATTTGTCTTTATTTGAGCACAAAAATATGGATTTAGAGACAGGTTAAATGATGGGATTTCTCCATTGCAAGAAAGAAAAGCACCGAGGTTATGTTCAGGTCTATTCAACGCGAGCATCCGGTTTGTTTTGTGTTACAAAACCAAACAATATCCATTTTGGAGCTAGCAGCTGAATTCCAGCAATGACAAGAGGCCACTAGGGAAACAGACTCATTTCTTAAAAGATATAAAAGTGGTTGCTCTGAATCACTGAGCACCTCGCCCCAGGCAATGAGCTATGGTAGGATACAGGCACGCCACAGCCACCAGTCAAATCAGGCTCACCCAGCGTGGAGGAGGAGCACCAAAACCACCCTGCTTCTCCATCCCACCTCCCCTCCACCAGATAAGACAAACCACAGCATCCTCAACCTCACCATCAGCACCATGCCATGCCGACAAGGTTTATTCCCACTCTGATGGTGGGTAGTGCAAGGGGGCAAGCCAGACCCCAGCCCCTCATGCTCAAGCTCTTCCCACAGCACCATTGTGGGTCTCCACATACAAAAGTGTGCCATGTCCAAGCACGGAAGACCACACACAGATCTGGCGGGTCTTATTCCCTGAGGTTGAGACCCAGACAGAGGCCAGGTTTGCAGAAATGATGCTGCTGTGGAAACCTGGCTTTCAAACCCCAGGACCCTCTTTCCCAGGTCCGGTGGAGGATAAGGGGCAAAGAAGGTCACTAGGTGGTTTGGGGGATACGAAAATTTTGTACAAAGGTGTCTGCTTCAAGATGTCTACCCCAGGGCAACCAAGAAAGTTGTCCCATGAATGACTACAACATGATTCCTGATCTGGTCTCTAAAGGCATGTGACATGGAATATTTAAAAGTAATTAGCTTCAATCAGGTGTTTTACATTTTTGTCAGCCCCACACATTGAATTATAATTTCTCAGATCTTTTATGGGTTGCAGTTGAATTTCTTTTTTAGTATCAAAGACTGCATTCTTTTTCTCTGTAATATATTTTTAAGAGTGACAAGAGATCGATAAAAACATGTAATTTAAGGATCCATAAGCCCCACATAATTTAGCTTCATATACCATGCTCTAATAAAACAAGACATACCAGTCAGGTGGTTTGCACGCAGGTATATACATCTATGTCTCTAGTTTGGTTTATGTTAGGCTTTATGTTTATGAGCTCTGACAGCTATTTAACACTTTGTTAGGAAAACCAAAATGCAATTAAATATTGTAATGTGAGTCTCCTCTCCTTGGGTTCAATTAAAACAATGGCCTACCTCCACTTTTTGCATGAGAAAAGGAAGGAAGGAAGGAAGGAAGGAANTTTTATGGGTATTTGTTGCAGTTAAACAAACGAGCAGCATTTTTCTGCAGAATTTCCTCTATGGATCTGGACGACTGCGACAGATAGTCGGCAGCCAACCTCAATTATAAATAACTTTTGGATATTTAACATGATCCTGCCTGGAAAAGGGAAAGCTGTGAGGCAGAGAGCCCTGATGGTCTCCATGGGGATCTTCTTCCCTGTATAAAGGACAGAGCGACAAGCCAGACAGAGAGCTCAGAGCTGCCCAGCTGCTCAGCAGCAAGTCGGTGTGAAGAGTCAACCAGCCACACTAATATGTCCCTCGATTGCAGCCAATGTCACACCAGGCCAGTGGAAGGAGCCAGGAGAAAACTTTCCTTCTGTAAAAGTGAGTGGCAAGCTGCTGAATCACTCTGGCAGGCAGGAGTCAGCATGTCTAGGGGAAGTGAAAGTCAATGTCTCCTGGAGGGAATATTAATAATAAAAACCAAAGCAAGGACATTCAGAACTCGAAAAGATCTTTACATTTAGTAAAAAAAACATTCCAAGAGTGACTCCATGCACAAATTAATATTTCAGGAACCGTAAACCAATATTCATTTTATATTTATGATACAACATTATTCATCTACTAGAGTTTCAAAGTATTTTACAGCCGTGCACTAATAAAGCATCTCTTTTGCTGTGAAATGCAGCCATCTCGTCACAGGAGCACAGCAGCTGACAGGACTGTCTAGGGCACAGGGGAGAAAAAGCTGCCCTCAAGGGAATTTGAGAGAGCTCAGCACTGCCGATCTTCCTTTTAAAGTCCAGGACGGGCCAAAATATTTACAGGAGCTGGGCTTAGGGAGACAAGACAAGTGGAAAAAATAGGTATAGCAACCATGGTTGAATAGAGAAGTTTTAGACAAGTCCTTGTTGAAATCTGACTGGTCCAGTGCAGATATAAATACATAATAAGTCATGCAAAGCAGATTTTATTGTCCTTCCTCTCATTCATGTCATAGCAGAAACTAGCAACTGGCAGGAGCAAACCACCTGGGATCCCCTCCTTGCTGGGTCTCATCCCCTCCTCAAAAGTGGAGAGGGAGCCTCCATTTCTCCTTCTTTCCATCCCTGGTAGCCTTTCTCCAGCAGACGAAAAGAGATGCAAAGTTAACCCTTTTGTTTACTGGGAACTGTCATAATTCACCAGTCCATACATATATCCACCCATTCCATAGATTGAATTGATGTGAACAGTCAATTCAAACAGTAACAACCAGTAATACTCTTCAGAAAAAAAGTGCAGAATGCAACACCTCTGTCACCAAACTAAATAATCCTGTATGCATAAATATTCTTGAAATACAGAATTTGTATCAGAGGCAGCAGAAGCTGTGATATGCGATGTGCTTTGTTACAGTCTGATGTAGATTAAAAGTCGAATAATGCACCCTCAGAGATATACGGACCCAAATCCAATTTTCCTCTCAAATAGAAGTACAATAAATAAAATAGGCATCCAAAACCGTCCACATAACTCCAAGCAATGCCATGTGCTTGGTTTTTTATGTGTTTAGGAATATATACGTACATAGGGATGTATGTTCTCATGAATATGAATTTGTTTATTCAGCGATGCAGTTTGCTTTTGGTCTCTCTATGAAGATTGAGTATTTCTAAAATAACCATTAGAAATCAAGTGAGAAGGGAAAGAGGGAAAAAACACCCTTTAATTTTCATTTGAAAAAGGATACTACTTATTGATAGGGCTTCTGTTTGCTAGAAAAATTCCTAGGAAAAGAATTGAAAGAAAATGTCAGCTGCAGCTTACTAATGCAAAAGCAAGCATAATTTGGTGGAAACATTTAAGTTAACAGGGGTCAAGGACTGTTGATTCAGAGCATGACAACAACTAACATGGGCCACTTGAGGGTTTTCGGCTGAGATATTTCACACAAGTCTTTCCAGCTGTGTATGGTACCTCAGAGAGCATTTCTATCTTCTTGAGAAGGTCCTCAGAGATCCCTAGGACAGCAGCTCAGGCGCCAGGTGTTAGGGGGAAGCAGACACTCTTTTGGTCACTGCAATATAAGAAGTATACTGAGGCATTAGAGAGTGTTCAAAGGAGGGCAGAGAAGATGATCAAGGGCCTTGAGCAGAAGCTCTGTCAGGAGCAGCTGAGGTCCCTTGGTCTGTTCAGTCCCAAGAAGAGGAAACTGAGGGGAGACCTCATTGCACTTACAACTTCCTTGTGAGGGGAAGAGAAGGGGCAGACACTGATCTCTTCTCTGGAGTGACCAGTGACAGGACCTGAGGGAACGGCCTGAAGTTGTGTCAGGAGAGTTTAGGTTGGATATTAGGAATAGGTTCCTAAAGGTTCCACCCCAAAGGGTAGCTGGGCACTGGAACAGGCTCCCCAGGGAAGTGGTCACAGCACCAGCCTGACAGAGTTCCAGAGGCGTTTGGACAATGCTTGCAGGCACATGGTGTGATTCTTGGGGTGTCCTGTGCTGGGCCAGGAGTTAAACTCAATGATCTTTGGGGGTCCCTTCCAACAAGATATTCTGTGATTCTGACTTGCCCTGACAAAACCTCTCAGTCAGACCCTGTAAGTGCTGAGGTCAGCAGCCTGCTCTTCCAAAACTCTCCTCCTCTAGTCTAAGCATTGCCATGGGCTTTCTGCCCCTCTCAAACCTGAAACTACTCCCAGTTTTATGGTATTTCTTTTAACTTTAAACATATACTCAACACACACTTTCGAAAACCTGTCCCCCTATGGCTCTCGAGTATCAACCATGCAAGTGCTGTCTAAATGCTTGCGGAGTACAGCGGAGTATTTGGTGCAAAAATATTTGAGTCCAAAGGTGAGTTAGAAATACAGCAGATGAGCAATCCAGGAGAAGAGGATAATTCAACAGAGTTTATCTGGGACTGTGCAAGCAGCAGAGGAGGATGCCAACTGTATCTGAGCTTCCAGCAAGGTTATCTGTTTAGTGGTGCCATTTTGCCTTAGCAAATTTCCATTGGCTACTCACGCCTCTAAACTTCACACTGCTTCCAATGCATTCAGGGAAAATAGTAACTTTGTTCACAATTAACATGTACAGTAGAACTCGTATGGATGAGAAAAAGGAGTGAGTGGTCTATCCCATATTTTAATCCCAGTTCCAGAACCTCTGGTAAATAACAGGAGGTTATCTACTCACCGAGCATCTTCCAGCTCAGTGCTCAGAGTCTTGTAACCTGTGTGCTTGTATTTGTCATGACACACACATAGTCAGGTTTTTTTGAGAGTCTTTCAATTCAAATACGAAAATCTTTTAAAAGCAATCCACTGCCAATCTATTATAACAGTGGTCTCTGCTAGGGAATCTAAGCCAAGGACTCTGGGGACAGTGAGCACCTTAATGTTCTAGGAAAGTCATTTAACATCTGTCTCTTTCTATTTAAACCATGCTGATCACCCCATGGACTTAATTTTCCCAGACATAAAATAAGCCAACAATATCTACTTACCTGGATTGTGGATAGAGATGTCTGCAGTAAAGGGCTTGAAGAGTGAAGTAATTAATGAGGAAGACCTTTTTTGCCTTCCACGGGCTTTGCCATCTGTGTGAGGACTCAGAGTGAAGATCAAGTTGAGCAGCTGAGGTATCTGATAGAGTGATTTATACAGAAAACTGAGTCAGCTGCAGACAGAAGGCTTCTGTTGGAAGGCACTGTGGGTCAGTGGGACATCTGCTGTGCTGTGTGGGACAAAAAGATGAGGTGGGTGAGATGTGGTGGTGGAAACAGACCCTCCGTCTGCAGCACCAGCACTGGGGTTTGGAAGAAGACCTGATGATGCAGGGCAGGGCATGCAATGGGGAGGCAGACCTGAAGTTTGTGCTAAAGGACATCACTCTCTTATTTCAATACCATTAAAGCATAGATCAACATGAAAATGTCTCCATGACAGACTCCCTGGTAAAGCTGCAATGGAAGCACCGTAATCCAACCCCTAAAGATCTCTCTACCCATGGCTGCTCTCAGCTGATCCTCTTGCAGGACAGGGGAGTCTCTCTCCTGTATGTCCCAGGGTAAGGACAGGGAGCAGATCAGTGCTGTTCCCCTGACAATCACAGAGCCAATTAAGGACTGTCTTTCAGGGCCACAACTCAGACAAAATCAAGAGGCCACACTTCACTGTCTAATTGCTTTTTTCATCCATGGTGCTTAACCATCAAGAAATACAGGAATACAACACTAGAAAGGACATCTCTAACACATCCAAATAGTACACCAATCCCTTTGTTTTACCCTCCCCTTGTTCAAGGTGTCACCCTCTCTTTTAGAGCACAGAACCTTACTCACCCTCATTGTCCATTGGCTAGAGCTGCTCCTGAGCCTGGTCTGCTGGGCTCACTGAAAAATCTGCCCCTCAAGTGCATGACAAAGCAGTTTGGCTAACTCATGCCCCTTCAGAGGCACCTGGTGCCATCCACTTAGCTTTTATAAACCCTTTGGAGGAGGAAGAAGGCTCTGTAGGATGGGCTGGGATCACCAGCAGGTTTGGCATGGGACTGGTCACAGGGCCAGATGGCACCGCAGGGCTCATCGCAAACACATCCCTGCACAGACTTTCTGGTTATCCAACAAATAGTTACCATGTCCCTTTAAGATGTGCACAGCTTGTACCAGCCCAATTACAACACATGGAGTAGGAGGGGATGGTGTCATAAAACAGCAGCTAATAATGAAAATTAGCCCTGAGAGAGGCAAGGAGGGGGAAGACAACTTCCTTTCCTTTCTCTTCCTTTCCCTATGTTTAGCTTCTTTCACTTTTTCTCCCTCAGCTTCTTCTCTTGTTTTTGCAATCACTGCACAATTTTTTTCAGTTTTTTTTGTTCTTCATGGAAGCGAGCTTCTCCTTCTGCCAGGCAGGGGCAGAAATGCTCGAGGGCAGAAGCACTGCCCCTTTCAAGCCGGTCACCCATGAAGGCAGCTCCAGATGACCCACAAGCAGTGACACAGCCACATCTTGGAGCATAATGCTCTTGGAAGGCTGTTTATGGTAATAGAAACTTAGCTTTCGCTATGAATAATCACAGATTTTATTTATAGTGATAAAATGAGAGGGCCTTTTATGCAATATTGACTCAGGTTACCCAGGTCAATAGCAGCCAAGTCATAGTGACTCATACTGTGGAATTAAATATTTTAAACATAGCACAGTTATAGTCTGAGCCTGACTTGCCTTCAGTAGCTGCCTTGATCTCATTTTCCTTCTTCCTCCCCCAAAATAGGCTAGAGAATTCAAAGTATCCCATGCAATACAGCGCCTGATGATCAAAGACATGGAAAGGAGTGTTCCAGCTGTCTTTTGGAAGTTTTGCGTAGTGATCTATAGCAAACGGGACACATGTAAGATGCAGCTGTGATGCCAGGACACAATTCTTGCAGGGTCATGTTGTTGCTGCTTTTACAGTAAGGTTACTTGAGGACCCAGGTAGCTGAATGATTCATGCAAGGTCGTTGAGAAAACCAAACAGAAGAGCGGGGGATGGAGTTTTAAAGCTCTGAGTGCAAGGCCCCACCAGGGACTTCCCTGCAAGGTTTACAGTTCCGATGACTGAAGGGAAAGTAATGCTTGCTGAAGCCTTTTGACCTCTCTTTACAAGGTAATAAAGGATTCATGCACTTGGTCCAGGCACAGGTCCTGCTGTCCCAGCGTAGCTTTAATGATGATGTGATAAAGAATCCCCCACTGGAGGTGCAGTTTGGTACCAGGGCTACCCTAAAGCAGAGGCTGGAATAAAAGCATCAGATAAACAGCACCATTTGGGCTGGAGGACTTTCTTCCCCTGGGACCTGAGAGTTATGCTGTGAAAAGTTTAGACCAGAGATCAGAAAGGATTTGAGTTCTGTATGGTCAAAACCTGTGCACCAGTGTGTCCCCAGTCCCAGGAAGGTCCACCTGGCCTTGCCCATTGCTAGGAACAAAGGAGAACCACTGCATGAATCTACCAGAAATTACAGGAAATAAGGAATTTAATGGTGACACAGTTTTTTTGTGATTATAAATTACCTTGTCTATAAGCTTTCATGCAATAACAAACTCCCTCATTTTTTACCTTATGGGGTTAACTTCGATTGTCCCTGAATACACGGACCCAAACTATAGGCCTGAAACAACTTACAAGTCAGGGCAAATTAGGAACAATCCCGCTGGATGCCACAGTGCCTCAGCTGCTGGGAGGCAATTCAGTCTCTGTTTGCCTTGCATGGCTTCGGGGTATTGATCGACCCCCACGCTGCCAGAGTACCCACCGTGCTCTGGCACAGCAGGCACTGGGGCAGAAAGTTCAGTGGCTGTGTCAGCCCCGGGAGGTGATGTGTGCTCTGCAAATGGTTTTTAAATATGCCATTCAACCTGGCTTCCCGAGACCATGCAGCACGCAAGCTGCAGCCATTTTTCACACTAACGTGTTTTCAGTGTGCCTTTTATTTTTCCTCCTAGTAAAACTGACCAGAAGAGAGACTACACTGAGACAAGGACTAAACTGCTCTGATTTAAGTCTTTCCCATTTGGAAGGGGCATTATTGGAACAATGGATGTAATAAAGTGATTCTTGTTTACATGACTTTTCCATTAGCAGAGGAGGATTTGTGGGAGATGTAAGCTTCCCCAGACATTCAATTAGAGCTGTTTAATGAAACATTATAACCAAAGCATCAGGGTATAAAAGGGTGATTTACCACAGCTTATTGCTTAGTTAGAGGAGAACACTTTAAGTAAGTGCAAGTAAGAGATCGAACCTACAGTCTCTCTCTACACATCACAGTACTTAACAGCACACACAGTCTTCTCTGACCAGAGAAAACCATAGTCATTATTTCCCAGACCATAGTCATTATTTCCATAAGGTCCACGGCAGCCCCACTAAGTATGCTCAGGGAAGGAAAGGCTGCACTCAGCAGTCTCTAGTCACACAGCTAGGTCCTTCAAGGGCAGCAGCGTCTGTGTTGGTGTAGGCATCATTGCTATGTGTCACGAAGCATCTTTGGCCTGAGCAGTGGAACCTCTTTCACTAAAAAAATAACGAATGTTCAGCTAAAAACTGAAGTAATTTCTTCCCTCTCCAGCAGAGCCACTTCTGCAGCAGGGAGACAAAAGGACTATCCATTTATTCTCCAATCAAAACATTGCTTACCTCTGAAGGGGCAGTAACTCCCTACAGCTGCCCTAACACAGTCAAAGTGGTGTGAAAACAAAACTTTGTCATAAGACTTGAACGGCAACATGAGACTCACCACCTGGGATCCCATTGAAGGGATTTATTGTGCTCTATTCTGTCCAGCCAAGCCTGTTTGGCTGCTGAGTAAAGACAGCCCTTAGCATTTTTCGGGTCAATGCGATACCAGGAAAATGCTCTCTCCTACAGCAACAGCAATCATCTTACTGGGTGTGTCTGTGCTCATTGTAGGGAAGGATGCCTAAAGTAGGAGGAATTTGTAGTTCTCCATATCGACAAACCTGCTGACAAGAGAGCATGCTGTGGAAGAGCCCAGTGCAAATGGAAATGGAGTCAGAGTGGGTCAGGATGCTCCCCTAATGGTCTGAGTATCAGAAAGCACAGACAGCCACCGTGCTACCACGTGGAAACATCACTTGCTGCAAGTCAGTTATTGATCCTTCATACAGCTTCTTCTTGTTTAATTAAGTCTCTGGAGAGGATAAGGGAGAAAAATAACTTTGGAAATGAAAAGTATCAATAGCTGCAGCTGAGGTTCTGAAGAGTCTTATGAATTCAGGGTGATGGAATAAACACCATGAGCTCCCTTGCAGAAAAATTATGTTCTTACATAAATAGTCACCTGGAAGTCAGATTAGGGCAACTGCTACTTCAAATGGAGTTATAAAAGAGAGAAAATTTTACCCCAGAGTCTTGCCTTTGGACATATCTTTATACATTACAAGTTCTGCTGGGAATGCACTGGATACAGCAGCCCATGGTTGGCCCTGCCTCTCCCTGGAAGGGCAAAGGTGTTCTGCCCTAGCACTAATACATGTTTCAGACCCTCCAAGCAAAACTTCAGTGGCCTCTCTTTTAAGTAGTTTCCCACTACTGTAACTCAGTTCTAATAACAAACTTGCACTGCAACATCACCAGACTGAAAAAGTGTGCATTTCTATTCTAAAAGCCCTGGCTCTTCCACACCAGTAGGCCAGCAGCACTAATAGCTGCCATTAGCTAATAGTGCTTGGAGCATCTTTATGCGTCAACTGTGAGTTTATGCACGACATTCACATGTGACACGAGGAAAGAAGTTCCCTGTATGTGAAATTATGAGAAAAAAAAGTGAAGAAGAAAACAATACTGGAAGGAAAACACATACAGGAAATACAAGTAATTAGGTGACATCAATATGGCCAATGTAGTTTTCACAATTTTGAAGGACTCGGCGACCCCACAGTTCTTACATTTGGCATTACAAAGCTGGGAAACTCTGCCACAGGAAAAAATGTTAAATGCAGTAAGATGCTCTCAGAGTAAATGTATGAATAGCTTGATTTGTCCTGATGGATGGATAGACATTGTCACAGTTCACTTCATCTGACAGAACTAAGACTCATATATGGTACAAATTGATTCAGAAAAGAGAAGACTGTCACATACTATTACTGCTACATTTGATCTTAATAACTGTGTACTATAAACAGATTTTGGTGCACAGCTGCTTCCAAGGGAAAAATGAGGAGTAGCCCAGCAAGAATCAAAAGCTCTCCTGAGTATGTTCCCCTTTGCACACCCTGAGCACTTTGAAGGGTGGGAAGAATCCAGTTAAATCTTGTTCTGCTTTCCCCCTTTTGTCCACTTCATCATCACTGCATTTGGTACTCCTAAAGGATTTGCTAAAGGCCAGGGAAAGAAGGAACTCAATCTGTGCTGCATGTGTCTTCCTCATGTTGAAACCAAACACTCTTACAGCTGTTAGTTCTTCTTCTCATGCACTGTTTAGAGAAGAAATTCTGGGTTTGGTTTATCTTCTCATGCAAGACAAGTAGGATTTTAGGGCTTTTCCTATATCCACTTATCACAGTTTCATTGCCTGGACATACAGAATGGTTGCATCTCTGAGGAAGAGGAATTTGAATAAGGAGTATCATTGAAGAGTAACTGTAAAGCTTTTGAACACAAAATCTAACAAAATAGAAAGGAAAATAGGCAGTGGTAACACAGAAGCCCAGGTAACAACCTCCATCCCCTCGCCCACTGCATGTCACAGCAAAGGCTGGACAAAGGTGCAAATTCTGCAGCTGGTGACACGGCTCACTGCTGGGAGATGCTCCAGCAGCTCAGGAGAAGCGTCCAGCCTGGCACGGAAAGCCCTCCCCTGCGTTCGAGGAGATGACACTCTGTCCTTGGCCATGCTCAGAACTTGCAAGGTGATTCTGGATGCATCACTGCCTGTCTCTTTGCCAGCAATAGAGCAGCCTCCCATGAGGAATGGGAGGAAAAAAAGACGTATTTGTTTATATGTGATCAGTCACTGAATATATTTGCTTTTTTTTTTTCTTTTTTCTCATAAATAGCCCTTATTTGTTCTTAGGTACTTCTTGCCAACAAGAGCAGAGGAGGAGAGAAACAAGGTATAATCTGGGTGTTAGCAAAAGTCACCCTCTGCAATCAGAAAAGCCCTAAACATCTTCTTTTTCCTTTTTTCTTCCTTTTCTCTTCTGAAGCAAACAATCAAACGCTATCCATTGGGGAGTGTGATTCATCATAAAATCTCTCTGTCTATTCAGCATGCTCAAAAAGATTTTTGTCTTCTTATAATTACATGGAGCACAGAAGTTTAAGCAGTGCTCCTTCCCAGTGTGCACGAACCAAGTGAGACAACCCTTGGAGTCCCACAGCCCCTTATCCGATGGGCAGCCTCATTCCCTGGTCACAAAGCAGAAGTTTAAATTGGTTTCATTACCGTCAAGGGCAACTGGTCTGATACCAGAACATCACACTTCCTCCCACTTCCTTCTCCTCTCCTTATCCCAGCACTTGTGGGCACAGGCACAAGTCCACTTGCACACACTTAGTCCACTTTCCTTATCTGTGTGGTGTATCACCGGTGCATTTTGACACCTATGGAGGCAGAGGCAGTGAGCTGGGTATCTTTACCAAGAAAATCACTTAGCTGCAGCGTGGCAAGCTAGAAGGTGAGGGATTTGGAAAGACATAATGAAGAAAGCATTGGCAAATGAAAAGATGGAGTGGATCAGTAAAGAAGAAAGAGCCTTTAACAAAAATGCACAACAAATAGAGGAATGCGAAAGATTGTTTCTATGGCAATGTAAGTAAGACTGCGAAACTGCCGCCTGCAAGCAAACGTATTTAAAATGAAACATGAGGTAACTGAGGTAACAGAGGCTGTGTCATTAATGGCAAAGCAATTTAGCATCACCAAGTCTTCAGCGTCCCCCACACTTTTACCACAAGGTGCAATGTGACAGCCCAGATGTCAGCACTGGGGACATTGTCCAGGCAGCCATGGCCAGGGAGCACCACTCGGGTCACAGGTCTGCAAGGGCAGGCAAGAGAAACAAGTCTACTCACGTATGGATCAGGCTTGTGTCTTGATCCAGCCACACTGACTTGAATAATCCCTTCCTGCACAGTTTTTGGCAATCTTAAAAAATGAGCATTTTAGACTCCTGTTGAATCCCTGGTTGAATGAACTCTGTAATGGGATTTGCTCCTCTCTTTCTCTGGCTGCTGCTTTCTCGACCAGACCGCTGCCTGTACCTGGCCTCTGGGGCCAGGGAGGCAGGCTGGAAAGGGGTGGCAGGATAGGGCAGACAGGGGCAGGTAACCCTGCTAAAAACATGAGCTTGGCTCCCCTCTCGTGACCCCAGTGCCATCAGCTCACCAGCACCCTGTTGAGCCCTCCCCTTAGTTTGCCTTAGACAAGTGACAGGAGATTGCTAAGATCTTGAAGCTGTGTGCACATAATATACTCTAAAATAAAACATTAGTTTGTATGTGGTAGATTAGGATTAAATTTTAGGTCAAATAGACTGAAGCAAAAGCCTAAAATAGAGGGAAAATAAACTCCAGTACAACTACCTGGCTGTATGAGCCTGCTCCTAACCTGCTGCAAGGAAGGCAAGTTTATTAAAAAATTAAATCAACGTTTCTTCCACATGACCTTTCTTCAAGACCCTTGCCATTGTTTCCTGGAGACATATAAGAGCTTCCTTTCCAAACCAGGACTCAAATGAGAAGTCATGCATGTGCTGGGAGGCAGGTGGCCAGCTGCCAGCAGCCCCAGCTCTCCCAGACTGGGAGACCAGCCCCTCTCGCTCACCCCCAGTAAGCTGTTTGTGTTATACCAGCATCAGAAGCAACAGGCCAAAGATGACGGGTACACTTGTCTAAATTAAATGTTGCCAAGTGGTTCTCAAGGAAAGGGGTCACAGCAAAGTGTAAGATGTAAACTCAAGTGCAGAGAGAGTGCTTCAACAGACGTTCTTATCAGTTGTGCTGCTAGACGCCCTCTCTCAGCTATGTGACATTTCAGTTCCCTCAACTCTATTATGCCCTATTTATTTCCATTTTCTGAATAGTAAAAGCTGTAACCTAGCACCTCAGGCACTACTCTGAGGCTTTGGAGAGCTGGGTCTGGCTTGTTGCTGTTGCATGCAGAATGGCAATGCCTTTATTGAAAGAAGAGGGATAATACGTCCATGCTGAGACTAAATCCAGGTTGTAAGAGCGTCATATGAGAGCCCGTTGAGTGCTGAGGGCGTCTGCTGCTACACGTATTGTTTTTGAAATAACCTCTTTTTCTTTTTTTTAACCTAAGACAGCTTATTTACTCTTAGTGTTTTTATTTGTGCTATGCCAATGACATTTTTCAAAATGCAGTTGGTGTCAGCTATATTTCTCTGCTGTCAACCTGAGCAAAACCGCAGTGAATGAGGCCCCTTCTTTTTAATTATCTGCCTTTTTCCACAAAAAAAAAATCTGTATCTGGATACAGTTTCCACTATATTAATCAAGGGGTACAGAGCCTTCCCACTCCCTCCAAGATGTTGCACAGACACCACTTAGTTCCTCTGTCCCTTTTCTGCTCGTTATGGGAGAGTGCCCATGACTATAAATCAATTACGTATGCAAGGAAGCAAGCCATGCTGGTGCCTGAAATATTCTCAGGTGAGGTGATACCTGCTTTTGTTTCTCAGTGGTCTGGACTTCACTTCACCGGTTCTTTTCCCTCCCACCTTAAAAGGCAAAGCTACCCTCAGCCTGCTGGCAGGATGGGCTGAAAGACACCTTTCCTGTTAACATCAGACACCCCCAGTTCTCTCTTTTCTTCTCCCCTTCAAGTTCAGGGTTTGTTTTGGTAGCTGGGGTTTTCTGTTTAAAAACAGTCCTTGCGGAAGCAGCCTGCTTGACAGCCCTGCTGGCTAAAATCTGCTGTTTATCCACAGAATGGAATGTTGTGTGCCACCGAAGCTTTCTTATTCTCATCACCTACAAGCCGCAGGTCTGCTCTGCCGGAGCACCTCTAGGGGTAAACGCACGCTTCTGTCTCTAAGCTAAATTCAATCCCTGATCTCTTTGCAGAAAAGAACAACAAGGGAGAGATTTGGCATGACTGATGGGAACCAAATGAATAATTCATGGCAGATCATTTATTTTGATGAATTTTATCCTCTTTTTCTGTTTGCAAATTGTCTGCAAGTAGCTTATGAACATCTCAAACGTATATGGGATTTGAAATTAACTGCTGGATACTTTCCACAAATAACTCCTAGCCTGTAGATTGCTCATAAACCATTCAACAGAAGCATTTGAAATTTCAAATTCTAGCCACATCGATTAACTTTGATTGCTTTTGTGAGCCAGAAGCTCATCTACAGTGCTGGTGTAAATGCAAAGGAACTCCGTGGACTGCACTGAGGCATGACTCCAGGTTGATATTGGTGTTACCAGCCTCAGGGTCTGTCCAGAAAACATTTCTGTTCTCTGAGCAGGAAGGCAGCATTTGAAATCAAGTGTCCTCAGTGACTGGGAGAGGAGAAAGTAAAACAAAATAATTTTATGTTTGCATTTATTTTCCATGAAACATAAAATGCATTGTTCTCATAACAATCCCTGCCAAGTAAACATCCATATCTTTAACATGCCTGGCTATCAGTCACAAAACCTGCCATTTCTTACCTGCTTACCGATGCATTTCCCATCAGTTACTTTGATGTTTCCACTTCTAGAAATCCACTCAGTTAGTTTGCTAAAGCAAATGCGGGACTAGATTCACCATCAAAATATCTCAGCTCCATGCCAGTGGTGCTGCACTGAGGTCAGGGGTGTAAAACTGGCAGGTTACAACAGAAGATTCCACTGGGGAAAATAACTTTTATTTTAATATTTATCAATAGTCTTGTAGTAAAGCAGACTGAGAGAGCTTTGGTTGATGGGATGCTATTTCGGGAATCCTCAAACCTCTCATTCAACTGGATAAATCTTGATATATGCCCATTTAGTGAATGCTTATGTGATATTCATCTGAGCCTGGTGGTTCTCGTGCCAAATTCCTGCTGGCTTTCTAGGGAGGACCACGTCTATTTTACACAATGTCATAAATGCCCAAGCAGCTGGTAGAGCCTGTCAGCCCCTGTCACGCTATTTGTGTGGCATACATCTGAACAAACACCCCAGCAGTGAAAGGCCAAGTCACCGGCTCCCAGACTCACGGTTGTCAGCCAAGTGAACAGATATGACTTTGTCTTAACTTACAGCTGAAAACCTGACTGCAAATCCTCTCCGATCAGGTTCTCTCGCTTCAGCAAGACCCCAGCTACTCGAAAGTCAAGACACGCTGTCGCACACATCAAGACACAACCCATCCGACCTCTGAGAGACAGCTGGATGTTGGTTTTCTCCAAATTACTCCGGCTGCAAGCAACATGCAGCACAGTGAGGGGAACAGGGAACTCTTCATCAATGGGAATTAGCAGCTGATGCTGCTCTCTCTTTACCTTTCCACATCTCTGTGCCCCTGAAATCCCTCATATCAGACCTGCTGCCAGCCCTCAAGTACTTTTTCCTTTTGCCACAGCTGTGCTTTGCCAGGCCTGCTGCATCATACTTGTTTTTTCACTCTGGTCCTATTGCATCAGAAACCCTGGGATGGAGGAGGAGGCAGGATGACAAACACAAGTACCCTTTGCTGCAACACCAACAGGGGCGGAGGAAGGTGCTGTGCCAGGGTGGGGGGGGTGGCATTTCCTTGGGGCAGAGTATAAATTGTGTGGCATTCCCAGCCCACCCCACATTTGTGTCAGCCTTTTGCTGGAATACTTGTAAGTTTGTGATTGCTGAAGTCTTTTTGGCAGCCAAGTCTTAAATATAGACTCTAATCACAACTGCACATGTTGTACAATCAGCCTAAAAACTGATTAACTTTTGTACAAGCTTATGTTCAAGGGGCAATTCAAGATGTGGGAGCTGGCACCAGCTCAGGGTCTGAGACTGTGTCTCCTTGTCATGCATACCATAAAAACAGTGTATGGCAGACTTAAAAGAGAACCAAATAATACGTAATGGGAAATTAAGAGGGAGAACCATGGAACAGCCTTCATAAATTAGGTGGACCATTGGGCTATATTATATATATGTAATATATAATCTGATGGAATGAACTGCTGTGAAAATGCTTATTTCACCTAGGAGTCTTCACATGTTTTATTATTCGGTAGTTTTATTTCATGAACAGGAAGGTTTTTATTTAATTTTGAGAAAAAGGCAGGAGGGAAAAATAAAGCACTCTGGCTCATCTCATTTCTGCAGAACGAAAAGGATGGTGTGGGAGAAGGAGGCATTTGTACCTATCCAAGCCCATCACCGAGGCACCCTGTGAGTTCAATTCAGACACATCAGCGGAGATGTCGGTAACACAGCTAGTTAGGACAGCAGTCATACCTCATGACATAAGCTGATCTACAGCAAGGTCTACAGCTGAGGCCCAGCAAAAATAATTCCCCTCTGGAATTGAACTCCAGAGAAGTCTTCACCTTTGGTTGAAAGATTTAGCACTCACCATGCTGGGAGGCACAGAGTTTGACTTGACGGCTCTTTGATCTCTCCTGGTTCTTTAATTGCACACTATGCATTTCTGAGCAACTGGACATTATTTTCCACGCAATCCTCCCTATAAAAATAACCCCTTTATTGGCCCATAGTTCCCACTGGTCATATTTCATATCCCACATCCCTGGCGCTTCTCACTGCCTCTTGGTGCACCGAAAGTGAACTGTAAAGCAGCTAGTGTTTGAACAGCTGCCAGGAAGAGCTCCTACTCGAAGGGCTTGCTTTCCCAGGCAGTGGGTGCTTCATCTTTAAAATCAGTCTGATGCACTGGCACAAGCCCAGAGAGTGTTAGTCCATCTGCTGCCTAACTCTCCCGGTTTGTTTGCCCAGGCTTGCTGTCAGCTGTTCAAATCCCTCTTTTTCCCCTCCAAGGAATTTCCTTTTTTTTTCCCCCAAGCCTCCACCAGGATCCCATTAATCCCCACTTTACTTTCTCTCTCTTAATCAGCTTCCTGAAAGCCATGGAAAGAAGCTTAGGAGCACACAGTGCAATTAACACTATGTCTTATTCAGCTGGCATGGCGAGCACTGTACAATGGGGTAGTTGAGGCAGGAGAAGCTCAGGTTTCTAAGTCAGTGTTGTGCACGGCCAGTCCCCAAGCCAAACACCATTTCCCTGTGGAGCTAGAGAACAGGATCCTACATCCCACACTTTCCTCCCACCCACTGCAGGAAACAGTAGACTTCAAATCACTCCTGGTAAGAGACCAGAAGACTCTCACCTGCTGCCTGGTGGTGGTCTCAGACAAACTCCCACCACTTGCGTAGTTGTATCAGACAGTCAGCTACTGCAATGAGTAAGGACTTCTGGGGCTGTGGGGAAGAGAACACTGCTGATGGATACAGCAATGTGTGCTGTGGCTGCTAGCCACCAGTCTGAAAGGATATGCTTTTCATGATCCAGGAGTGCCTGGAGTCCCTGGGGAGGGGCTTTCCAAGCTGCATGACAGGTTAACTGCCTGCTAAAGCAGTGCCAAGCCTGCCCCAACAAAGTTTGGGGAGGCATCTACCACTTAACAGCTGGCTGAACTCAGGTGTCTGCTAGAGACTCTGCACCACACCTGACATTCCATCTCCACCCATACCATCTTTCACCACCTTCTGAAGGCTTCATCTAGAGAGGAGACCATACTCCAGACAGGTTAGATTTAGGACTCTTCAATCTCCTGAGTAGAGCCCAAGTAGCTGCAGGAGCAGGATGCACCTTGTGCATGCCCTGGCTTACTCCTGAACGACCCTCGGCCATAGTCCTCCAGGAAGAGCTGTAGCCAACCCCTTCTCCCCTTCTCAGTGCAGAGCAGAAGTGAACACCAGCACGGACAGGCACTGACCTCAACCCCACAGGGCAGCCACTGGAGGCTGGCATTGTTTTCCCTTCAGGCCATCCCAAGGTTGCTGAACACCTCCCCTGGACAGGAGGAGAGATGGGGTAGGCTTTCCCAGCACCCAGTTTCTCTCTCTCTCTCCGCCTCCTGCTTGTGGCCACGCTGAGTGACACACAGGTTCAGCCCAGACTGCAGCGCTCCTGCTGCCCCAGCCCCAAACAAAGGCGGCCATTCAGCCCCAGCCGTGCAGGGGTTTAATGCCACACATGAACATCTACCATTGTTGCCAGCACTGCAGCCCAGAGAAATTAAATGCAAATTGTCTTTGTTCCCGAGCACAGATCGCCATTTCTTCAGCCCTAGCAGCCAAACAAACGCCCTCTGTACTCCCCATTTTTTCCCTGCACATCACCTGCTTGTCAGCTAATACCCGGCTAGGCTGCGGGATTTAGCCCTGGGCACAGCCTGCTCACGTGCAACAGCATACAGATGATCTTTTAGGGCTGTAGCTGCGTGTGTATCTGGTACAGTGGGATGTGTCTCCAAATAAAAACATCAAAGGTCAGTCAGGGGGTCAGCAAATGACACATCTAAAAGGCAGCAGATTTCCTGCTTGTAAGGGAAAGGCATCACTGCTTCGAAGACTGTCCATCCACAACTCCTCCACAGCCAGGGCAGCAGTGATACCATGCCTCCAAACCTTGATGCCAGAAACACTACTTCTCCTGCCATTGTTCCTTCTATCCAGAAATAAGCGGATAAAACTGAACCAATGAACTCAGGCTTGAGATCATACAAAATTTCCCAAGACAATAATCTTTAAAGGTAGGAAATAACTTTGAGGATACTGAGAAAGCCCTGTTTTTGGAGTGGTTAATCCTGTGACAGAAAACAAACAGCATGCAAAAACCCCCAACTTTTGACAGAACAGGTGACGCACCACGTGATTTAAAGAGCTTGGTCTGCCAAGACATTTCTGATGTAACAGAGGCATCCATCTGTGAGACCCCTGAATACATAAATGCCTGGATCCCCACTATAAACAACTGGACTTCCAGCAAACAGTCTGAACCTCTGCCTACTGCCGCTCTGTCTCCTTGTGACTGGATGTCAATTACCACCGAGACAGTTCAGTGTCACAGTAGCAACGATGTGCCCCTGCACTCACAGTTCAGATACTTGATTAGTTGCTACAGCTCAGGAAGACTCTGCTTATCAGCCAAGCTGCAGCGGCAGACTGCACGCGCACTTAGCCTATCACAAAAGTGAGATAAAAATGTATTTGCTTAAATCTTTTTCATTGTGGCTTATGCAAACATGCTTTACCTCAGGTTTGGCCAGAGTGCGCGTGCCTGCCTGAGCCTCCAGCTCATAGCAGGTTGTGCTTTCAGACCCAAAAATTCCAAATTCAAGCCTAGATGACGATAATGCCTGAGGCCATGATGTTCTAACAGAGGGCACAAGATCTGCACAGAGCTGACAGCAAGACTAAGGTTTGGATTTTATACCAGGCTTATCTCCATGGTACCTGATCAACTCTATCCACTCCCAGCTATCACTTACCTCTGTAAAGCAACAACATTCAGGTCACCAGCTTTACAATTTCTGAGCAATGAGGCAGACAAATCTCTAGTTTAGAATAGATGAATCTCCAAATGGCTGATGCATAAAACGAGAAGCTTAACTTAAAATAGCCAAATATGGGGTTTTCCCCCACATTTAGAAATTATCATCACCTGCACATTAGCCCACTAGCTTCTTCAAATACACATAGATATTTGCTCTTACAGTGCATCGAGGGAAAACTTCATTTCCATGAGTCAGTTCCTGGTAGAGAGCACAGAGAGCTGGATAGTCCTCTGCCAAGAGGAAATGCTTAAAGCCAGAAATCAGCCAAAACCATATGGTTACAAAATGCTGGGGTTCCCCACCCTCCCCATAAGGGCAGGGCAGAGTTCTTGCAGATGCTGAGAATCTTTCCTTGGCTCACAAAATGCAGATGAGCACATCTGATCAACTCTTAGCTGTGAAAATACCCAACCCAAGACAGGAGGAGCTAAAGCATGAACAGTAGCATGGCTTAATACAGATGGCCCATCATCACGCTAGCAAATGGCAGGGCTTATAATTTTCATACTGTTGCAGAAGACCCCCAGAAGTTATTGTCAGCAGAATCAGGGAAAGAGAAGGCATTTCAGAAGGTGTACATTGAAAGCAAGAGTTAAAAAAGGTTGAAACATTTAGAGCAGGTGAAGCGGCTCAGAAGTTTGCTATAGAGGCTGGCTTCACCTCAAGTGGTCTTACACACCACATTCATTTCTCAGACCAATTTAAGCTCTCAGAAGCCTGAGAGTTATGGACATAGTTACCACATCTGGGTCGGGGAATATTTCACCTTCAATACTGAGCTGCAGCTTTGCTTTTCTTTAACAATCACAATAACAGCCCGCATTTCTGGAACCTAAGGAATGCTGTAGTGCAGGCAAAAATTATTTCTGTAATCACTGTGCAAACAGAGGAAGTGCATGAAGGGGTGAAATACTGCAGATGCTGGGATATGGCACTTAAGAAGGAGGACAAGTTGCCTGACACAGATGACCCTGCCCAGCAGTGAAAATTAGCACCTGGGCAAGGTGAAGGCTCATGAGAGTAGCTATCCACAAGAGCCAAGCACAGAGCCACCTCAGCCTTTGCTCCGCCAGAGAGCAGTGGAAGGCATTAACTCTGATAAAGGCTACAACACAAGGAGCGCACACCACATCCCAGCTTCTGTGGCCACAGTTGGGCCGGGCTCCCCTTGAGTGCTAAACACCTTAAGAGGGAAAAGTAACACATCCTGCAGGAATCCAAGGCAAGGAGAACGCAACCACCCATACTGTAACATACGCCATACAGTCTTCAAGAGCTGCTTTTGAAAGCTCTGGAAGTCCACCGCTCCAGCTAACATCTGTCAGCTGCAAGAAATTAGTCTCACTGTGGCCTTGCTCACCTGCAGCCTACATTGGCTCCAAAAGAAAGGGAAGACAGGTCTACCACGGCAGGGCTTTTTTGTTTTAGCTTTTTAGCCTTAGCCTTTCCCACTCCGTACTGAAATCCCAGCTGTCTTTGAAAAAACAAAATAAACACATTCTTGAAGCACTATGAATAGAAACAGCAGGGCAGACCTTGCTTTGAACCGAGTTGCACTGGTGATTTCTTCCAGGGAGCTTTTGACTTGAACATTTCCTTCTAGCTTTGAAACAAAACCCTGAAACAGACCTGCATCTTAACTTGTGAATGTTTCCTTTTAAAATTGTCCCAAAAGGATGGACTCCCAAGCTGTCTGGTTCCTAGACAACGGGGGTGTTATCACTGAACCTTGAAGTAATGAAGCCTTAGTGGCTTATCTCATTCACTGAACAAGGCTTCAAGCTCAGTTCTAGCTACAGAGAGGAAACTGCATTACAAGCCCTGCAACCATAAACTTAATTTTGCTCTGGTCCAGTTTCACTCCCTTATTTCTCTTTTGCTGCAGAACAACTCCCATGCTGCTCTAAGAAAGTGAATCCATTCTTGTGTGAAGTCCAAGGCAAGGCTTCAAAGCCAAGGCATGTCTGTTTTGCCACCAAAGGTGTAAATAACTGCACTACATCTGGCTATCCTTTGGCCAGCTTTAAACAACGTGTTTGTGATGGCAGCCCCTGAGGTGCCAGGGTAACAAGACCCAAAGGGAAGACAGCACCTCCCATACCTCCAAGGCAATTAGTGGCCAGGACTGAAGCTTTACTTTTGAGCTTCGGCATCTGTGGGGAAACAGCTAAGAGCTAGTTTGCCTGCTGGTGCTGTGAGTGCCTCCATCTGCAGCACACACATGCTGCTGGGTGGAGTGGGAGGTGTGACAGGGCTGAGCTCCATCCTGAGTGTGCAGGACCAGCAGTGCCCTGGGACTTCAGAGGCAACTCCGCTTAGTTGCATTGACCCAGCTGCATCTCCTTCAGGTACTACCTTGAGTTTCACCAGCTGTGTTTGTCCTGCCTGTGTGCCAAAGCCTACTGTCCCACTGTCCCACAGCAGGGACCAGGGAGAGCAGAAGTGTGTTAGCTTCTCTGCAACTCAGCATTCTATTTTTAACCACCCTCGCCAGGGGTTTGGGGTAATGGAGCAGGCTTGGAGCTGCAGGGTCTGAGGCAGGACCACAGCTTTGCTCCACTGGTGCTGCTGTGGGGAAAGTACCCTCCAACAAGGTGCAGAGAGATTGATACAGTCCTGCACTGCTTTGGTGAAACCAGGTGAAGCTTCTCCATCCCAGGGCTGTAGGAAGCGACTGCCGGCGGTGGAGCGGGACACCATTCCTGTCACAACAAATAAACTCCGGTCACTTCTCAGTGCACATGTTCATCTCGCCTGGTCCCTCTGCAGCCTGCCTGCAGTCTGTGGCAAATTCTAGACAGCCAAAGGCAGCAAGGGGAAGAGATGAGCTCCTCTGACAGCCAGGCAGGTGGTTAGGAAGGATCCTTCCATTCCTATCACCCTGTCCTGTCACAAACACTTCTATTTTAAGTCAAGGTTTTATTCCTTCAAGATTTCAGACTAGGTTAGCTCTTCCAGTAAAAGAGGATGCTGACAAACATCTCCTTGGTCTGACAGGGTTTGAGCAAAGCTGTGGGAGTGTCAAATCCACATTAGCTGAAAGAATTCTTACAAAAGACCCTAACTTGCTCCATTTGGCCAGCCACTTTCCATCAAAATGGCACAGGCAGACTACTTGATCCTTAAATTGGGAATAAAGAGATAGAAGAATGGGGCTGATTCCCCATGCTTATTAAAATCTACATTTGAGACTCAGAGCATCTATCCTGCATGCCACCAGCAGTAACATTTTGCTCCCTTACTGCTGTATGGAGATCAACTTACTGACAATCTGCATTGCTGGAGAGCAGCTCCTGGCTATGCTGGTTTTGGGGGTTTTTTTACATCCTCCTCCACTGCATTAAAGAGCCCTTCCAATACTTGGTCTGCTGCTCTGCAGAAGTATTTGCATACCAGAATTGAAAAGCCACCTCTTAGTCTCCGTTCTGAAAGCAACGGTTCATATATAGTGGCTGGCTTCACAGTTAAAAAGAAAATTCAAAACAAAACAAACAACCTAACAAGCTTAACCAATAAAATATTAATAGATTTTATTATAATTAACATTATTGGTATTACCCTTGGTGTTATTTTTCTTGATGTTGATACCGGTTTAATAGCACTGCTGAGAATCTCTAATTAAAGCATGGATAGAGCACAACTCCTGCCCTGAAGAGCTTAATGTCAAAAATTTGGCTTCATGGAAGATATGTTGCAACCACCCACAGGTTATTGGGTTCACTACAGCAGTAACTATATCAAGCTCAATCAACTGTGATGTGATACTCAAGAGGTCTGGCAAGATGGTCTAGTAGTCCCTCCTGGTCTTAAACTTGTGAATCTAAATAAACCAGACAGGAAGAAGACAGAGGTGAAATCACTTGGCAAATGGCAGAGCACTGCAAAAAAATCTCTAAATTCACAGTGCAGCATCCCAGCCACTAAGTCACCGAGTCTCTGAACTTTTTTGGGAGCATGTATTTTTTCAGATAATATCTTTTATGTCATTCCACCAATATTTACTGTGAGAGTATGAGCAAAACTGCATATGTATGGTAACAACCACACATCGTATATTTGTGTGTGCTTTGAGGGCGTGATCAACAATGCTTGAAGGAAAAAGATGGAGAAGGAACACAGGATTAAATTTGCTTTAGATGACAGTTTTCAACACCTTAAACTCTCCGACACAGTCTTTCATGACCTTCCTCCACCCCTGCAGCTCACTCACTGTGAAACACTGCTAGATTTTACCAGTTTTCATAAAAACACCTAAGATACAAGCATATGTAAAAGTCGAACATTCACATAGGCTTTCTTCACCTTGCAATTGCAAGATATTTTCATGTTCTCCTTTTCTGCAGATCCCAGTCATCCATGACCTCCTTCTTTTTGCATTTGTGTGTGCTAGCATAAATGTTACATAGATGTGCAATTCCATGTAGGTTAGGGAACACAGAAGCAAGAAAGGCTGCACAGCTGTCAGCTGGGAATTGCAGGGGGAGATGGAGTTACACCTAGAATCAAATTGTTCCTCTCCTTTCATAGCACAGCTTTATTTGCCTTGATATCCTGTTCTCATCATCCCTGCTCCTTTTCATGTCTTTGCTATTAAAGTTATTAAGAAAATTATTCATTCAATTGCTTGTAGAAGCTGCCCAAAGATAAATACATTCAGCTTAATAAACCTAGTTAGCAGGATGGAAGAGGAGAATGCCTAATTAATGTATTAATGATTATAATGCCCTTTGAAGATGAAAAGTGCTGGGAGCTCTAAGGGCAAGTTTCTGCCCTCTGAAGTCCCTAGGAATTGTGTGCAGAAGCTAATTCTAAACATTACCTCTTCTACAGTGTGGCAAGGAAAAAGATGCATGTACCACAACTCCTCCTCAACATCCGGGACCTGGATGCAGAGGTGAGCCCATCTTCCAGATACTGCCTGCATTAAGACAGCACAGCTACATATTCTCCTCCAAAACAGGATCAGAGGAGTGGTGCTATTGCAAGAAAAGGGCATGTGGGTCAAAGGAGGTTTCCAGGTGGTGAAGTTTCCATGGCTCAGGAACAAAACTACTTCTCCTCCACAGGTTTCTCCTCATCGAGACAATACAGCACAGGCTGAGATCTGAAGAACAGATTTGCCTCTTGCTGCAGTAAGAAATCTTCCTTTACAGCAAGGGAAAATAAGTTGCTTAGAAAGTCCCTCAGATGTCACTGCACAAACAAAATACAAGCTGCTAATAACAGGTTTCTTAGTCACACTTCCTTTGCATGTGGTACCAGGAGGCACATACTCAAGGCTCTCAGTATTATGGGCTTAGGTTATGAAAACTTTCATGAGCATATTTTAAATTTCAGTCTGAAGAAATCAGGTACTAGCAGCTGACATTTGCATAGCTGTCTCCTGAAAACACTGAACCATCTCAACAAAGCCTGAAAAAGAGAGTAAAATGCACACTAAAACAACAGCAAGATTCAGTTACATCTGGTGAGAAGACAAAAGGGGCAGAAATTATGCAGTCAGTCAACATATTTTCTGGTCATCACCGGGGATACTGTGGATCAGCTAAATAATGCTGTATCACTCATCTCCGTAGCAGTTAAAAAATAATCTCAGTTCCCTTAGATACCTACAGAGCATTAAAAATTCTGCAAACTTCACAAATCTCTTACAGGGAAGACTCCTGTCTGTGTCAGAGGCCAAAGACGGTAAGGCCTCAGCAAGCAAAGCACACAGGTGACCTGCAGCAGGTGCAAGACCAAAGCCACCACAAAGCCCCAAGCTTTACTCCTAGCCACGGGTGCTCAAAATCAGCTGCACTCCTGAGCCTCGGGAACAGGAACAAGTAGCAGCCACTTGCATTTGGACAGACCAGCTGTGCTCAAGTGGCGGTGTTTTTTTGCCAGGCTAAAATCAGCATCTGTTTGTTCTAGTGTCTCTCCTCAACTGATAAGCACGGACGGCTACTTTCCCTTCAGGGGATTATGGGCTGGCAATTACTGGATGAAGAGTGATAAATCAGCCTTCCCTCCATGAGTTAATACACTCTCTGATGAAGCTGAGGCTTTGTTTGCGCAGACCACATAACTTACCAATGGCAGTATTGATCAAATTGTCTTTTATGGATTTGTCTGCTTATGCCCCAACATGATTTTTTTTTTTTTCTCTGTAACATGGTCCTTTACTCTTCCTTTCTTTTTCTGGGATATCAACAAACCCCAAACCCAAGAATACTCTTCCCTGGGGTTACTAGAGGGAACTCCCATGTGCTGCTCTAAAACCGGCGTAAAAAAACTAAACACAAATCAATCACTTCTTCCACCCACCGTCTCTCACACCTGGCAGTGTGTTGGGACAGCAAGTGCCTGCTCACAGTTCACACTACTGCACACGTGGTGGCCCATTGCCCAGAAAGGTTTCTAGGTGCTTGGAGCACACCAAATAAAGCAACGGATGTTTAAGATGCACTAAAAATCAGGAACAGCTTGGTTTTCAAAGCTGCTCTGTTTTCAGCTACCAGAAACTTCTTCCTGTCTTGTAAGCTGCTGATTCCTACCCAAAATCAAATCATTAACAAAGTCATCCCTGCAAAGAGTCTTGACAATAGACTGGATGCATCCTAGACCTCCATTCCTGCTCTTTTTCTTCTCTCCCTTCCTACAGCAGAAGCAGCCCATGGTCATCATCCTTAGGATAGCAATGTGTCAGCTTTGTGCACATTCCTGAGCAGCCCCAGCACAGCTCTGTGAAAGCCTGGAGAACCAACCCCTCAAGCAGAGGCTGTAAAAATAAAAGCAAGGACACCTGAACCTAACAGAAAACTTGAATGGATTAATTAACAGGGGACTTATCCCCGATTTTCCTCTCCTTTTATTCTTTGTTTGCTTTCCAAATCCTCTCTGCCAGCTATCAGCAAAAATACCCTGTCCTCTGGTTGTGGGGAAGAACTGAAAAGGCATCACAGTGACTTCCTAGCTGGAAAGAGGGCCCAGGCCCTGCAGCAGCCTCCACAAGAAGATGTCTAATTCAGAGCAGACCATCTGTGGAACTTCTCTCAAGAAGCAGTTCTGAATCCAACTTCTACAAAATGTAATTAAAATAAGGACGATTGCTTTGGGGCAGAAACTGGTCTCCACCAATCTTAAAGGAGAAGCCTCAGAAGCACGTGTCTGACGTAAACAAGTCTACACCTAGAAAGGACCAAGCAGTCACCACTGGAAAGCCACGGCAGGCCTGTACCTCTTGCCACCCTATGCTTGCATTAGAAGATTCCTACAAAAGACGAAACTCATTTGGTCATTTTTGTTTGCTACCATCTTCAGAAATAGGTACAAAAACGTCAGCATCCTTCTTTGGAAGTAATGAGATGGCAACACAGCTTAGGCACTTGGAGGGCGTTTATTTATTCTTCCCAGAGTCTCTTGAAGAACTGCCAATGGGTTTGCTAGAGGGCTCTCCTAGACTAAAACGTCTGACAAGGTCACAGGGACACACTTTCTTTCACAAATTTTCCAGACTTTAAAGTCAATTAAAAAAAAAACCAAAAAACTTTCATATATTTTAAAAAAGGTACGTGAATACAAATCAGTACTGCTCCATAGCAAGTCAGGTTTCACTTCCACTTGTCTGTGACATAAATATTGCTGGGTAGGTACAACAACAGCAGCTTCTTCCTTTTTGGAAATTTTGACTACTTGCGGAATACATCACTGATCATTCAGCAGCAAACGTCAGTACTGCCTACAATGGTACTTTTGTATGTTTCTCATTGAAAAAAATCTAGCAGTCATTTAGCTGAAAAAAAAATTAAAAATTGTTCTGTGTTGAGGAATCCACCACTTCCCTGGGGAGATTACTCCAATGGCCAATTGTTCTCTCTGTGAAAAATTTTCCTCTTGTGTCCAATTGGAATGTCCCCAGTTTAACCATTAGCCTTTGTGTTTCCCATGTGATTCATTGTAAAAAGGGAGTCTTCATCTTCTTTGTAGCCACCCTTTAAATACAGGAACACAGTGATAAGGTCTCTCTCTAAACCTTATTTTTTCAAGGCTAAACAAATGCAGTTGTCTCAGCCTTTCCTCCCATGGAAAGCTTCCCTGTCCTTTGATCACCATTGTGGCCCTTCCCTGGACCTTCTCCAGCCTGTCCACATCTTTTTTGCACAGCAGGGAATAAAACTGATCACATTATTCCTGGTGTGGCCTAACAAGCACTGAATAGAGTGGGATAATGACTTCTTTCTCTCTGCTGGTGATGCCCTTGTTGATCGGATTGAGTATCCCACTGGATTTCTTTGCTGCAGAAGCCCACGTTCACTCATACTGAGCTTGTTGTTCATTGGGACCCCCAGGTCCCTTCCCACAAAGCTGCTCCCCAGATGGGCAGATCCCAGCCTGTGCTGGACTCTTGGATTATGTTTTCCCAGGTGCAAGACCCTACGTTTGTCTTTGTTGAACTTCACAAGGTTTTTGTTAGCCCACCCTTCCAGCCTATCCAGGTCTTCTTGCAGCTTGGGTCTCTTGTCCCAAGTGTTCACTTCCCCACTCAGTTCAGTTTCATCAGCAAACTGTATCACTGGAGACATGTAACGGTTCAGTAATAATGGTATAGAAATCTCTCAAAGTACTCCTTTATTCATATTATTATGTTTTAACCCATAAAGGTAGCTTTGCAAGGAGCCTTCTGTTATCCAGAAGCTCCGGAACTGCATCAAGAAGTAAACAAAAAGGAAGCTACTGATTCATTTCAAGCTTAAAGGAAACTACTGAGTACAGTCACTTCCCAGAAGGTATGATCAGGAAAAATAATTTTTGAATAAGTAAGACGATTTCTAACATCTTACACCATCATCTTTTTTGACATTTCTATCCACAATTGCAAGGTAAATCAAGTATTAAGCCCCACCACCAGATAAGTAGAAAAATCAGCTGATTCTCACAGCAGCTACACAAAAATAAGGGGTAAATAAACCCAGCATGATCTTTGTTTGTCTTGACTGTTCCTCCTGCCTCTCCTGTTCCTTGCTATTCGAGCCAGTTTTGGCACAGCAGACTTGGGCACTGCCCATGCACCAGTAACAAACACCACATGCAGAGTCACAGGCTGAGCCAGTGGCACAGCCAGCAGGACTCTGAGATCTCAGCCTCCGAGTTCTGCCTACGAGAGGTATTTCTGTCCATGCTGCAGCAAGAAAAGCCCTCGGAAGAGATGCGCTGCATCAACAATTGGAAATCTGGCCAAGAATATCTGTTGTAGAAGCCTGTAAGGCATGGAGATTCACTCACACCAAGCAGCACTCCAGCGAAACAAAGATCGTGATTCCTGGCCTTTATCCCTGAGATGGTGCTTCTTCCAAACCCTTTACCTTCTTGATGTTCAGAGCTCGTAAAGTAACCCAGCCTAGGAGGAAGGGCTCCAAAACTGATTTCAGACGGTGCTTTGTACCCTTGCAGGATGGCCCCATCGTGTGACAACAGAGGAACACTGCACCCACGTGGGAATGCACCCCGGAATACAAAGCCTGCTTTCTCAGCAGGTGGTCCTCTGCCAGTGATTTAATTTATTCTAGCTAAAAAAAAAATCCGGAGCAGTTCTTGGACAAAGACCTGGGATTAGCAAGTGAAAGACAGCCTTCTTTTTAACCCCTTTGTCACTTCTACATAGAAACGATGCTTTGTGCTTCAGAACTCCGCTGCTTTGCATGGAGAAGGAGGGGGCTGTGGGATAAGTGGCAGTTGCATGGGGTGTTTGAAATGAAGGTTTAATTGAGGCAGGGTTTCAAATTTTCATTCATTCAAGCACTGTGCCCTTTTGATAGTGGGGGTTTGTTAATTCCATCACCCCTGTACATCTAAGTCAGTTACACACTTTCATTTCCAAGCCAAGAGGTTAAAATTGGTAACGTTTAAAAAGTTAGTATTAATGAAACAAAACTGATCTCAACCGGTTTACCTCTTTTGGCTAACATTATTTGCTCTGTGGTCTGCACTCAGAAGCCTTTGAGCTATGTGTGGCTTGCAACCATATGGCTACATCAGGGGAGCCTTGACACTTACATGCCAGAGATGCTACCTCACTTCCTTCCTCCCTCACTTCCTTCCTCTCCCGCTCCAAACCCAGCTCTCTTTTTTTTGCTGTTCTTTCCACATCCTCTCCCACTGCTCAAAACCTTCTCTCATCTTCCTAGTGTATTAACTGTCTCCACCCTGGAGACCTCCCCTCTTTGGTGCCCCTTTGGATGCCCCCAGCTCATACATGTTTCCCTTCTGGGACCTATGTCACTGTCCCACTTCCTGGTGGGGCATAAATAACTCCCCTTCCCATCACTGGCCCACACGAAATAAAACACAGAAGTGGCCCAGTGGTGCACAGGATCCAGCTTGGACAGAGTTAACTTGCTTCATGGCAGCCTATATGGCACAATGTTTGCATTTGTGACTAGAACAGTGTTGATAACAACACCATTACTTCTGAACAGCACTTGCGCAGTATCAAAGCTCTCCAAGATGCTTTTTCAGGATGAGAGGAGGGTCATCTCCAGTCCAACAGATGAAGTTTAGCCAGCCCTGCTCACCTCCCTCATCTGAGCCATGTGGAATCTCTTGCCTCAGACAAACTTCATCCTTTGGACCTTGCTCTGAGGCAGAAGGACCCAGAAAAGTGGTAAGCCACATTCCAGTCTCCCTCTGCCCACCCCCCATCTATAGATTAAAGCAGATAATCATGTGAGAGTACTGAGTTCTTTCTACTACCTACATGTACCTGTGAAGACTGTTTTACCACTCACACAAAAATTTAATCTTTGGAATCTATCATTTTCAAAAAAATAAACTTCGGTCATGTAGCTAATGAAAGGGAGCTATTTGATAAAACTTGATAAAGCTTCCTGTCAGCTGAGCTGCAAGAAGTCCAGGGCTTACTCCTAATCTAGACTGAATGCAAAGCAACAAGGCTCAGCTTAGACCAAAAAGGGTCTCAGACAGTAACTGTGGTAATTAACATCTGTCACAAGCTAAAACTGTACACTGAGAGTGATCACAGCTCAGATGACTAAGTGTAATTGCTTAATGACAGTAAATCGACCAGAGCTCCAGGTAGTCAGTCTTTTTGATTACCACGAGATCAGAGGATAATACAGCTGGGAAGGAAATTCAATAGGTCAGACCAGGTTGCCCAGGGCTAGACTGGACAGCAAAACCAATCAAGCAAAGAGACACAATCTTTCAAATTTTTTACTGTTACTTCTGCAGGTTTGCACAGTAACCTACTGTACAGCTGTGTAACATTGACAAATTTCTTCAGTTACAAAATGTAATATAACAGGGTACAAAAATAAGCACTTTAACTGCTTTAATTCTGCTTACCATGTAAGCAAAAGCAGGGGTTATATCCCTCACTGGCTTTTAGACCAGACTATTGCTTCCACAGGAAAGCACCACGATGTGCCAAAGCCTGAAGCCTGACATCTGCTGCCAAATTGCAGTGAGCTCCCCAGGGCTCCCAGCGAGTTCACCAGGGGCCAGCAGAGGCACAGCAGTTCTGCCATTTGTGGCACAATGCAGGACCAGACCCAACAGCACAGCACATCCTCCCTCCCCACCTCCCTTTCTCACTATTATGAAGGCTGGCTGTATAGGAATAAATGCAATCCGTGTTTAGGACCCTCCTCAGGTTCGATCTTACTCATTATCCCAAACTAAACAGCAACTGAGCATCTTCTGAGCGCTGAAAGATCAGTTCATAACCGATCACGCGGCACCAGGCAGGATTCATCATGCAGTGTACTTTTCCTCCCCCTGCTTTTTTGCTTTGTGGTAGTGGTTGTAATCATTATACAGCTCCTTAAAGACCTCCCTGACGCCTGCTGGGAGCGATGCATTTAGGAACTTGATGTCCCGTTCAATGCAAAGGTCAAGGATGTGATATATTCCTTCTGTGAGATGTGTCTTCACAGCTGGGTGCAAAGTCACCTACAAGAAGAACAAAATTGCCTTAAACTTGAAGACAGAAAGGCAAGAAAACACTGTTCCCACAGTCAGTGTACATTAAATGCTGACAACATTATCCTTTGCATCAGACCATCTGGAACAGCCCATTAGATAAAATCCAAGATTTTGACTTGTGCAGTATTTTCCGGATTTTTGCGAACATGTTTTGCAAAACAACCACAGCCCTTGCAGTAAAATCCACATGAGTACTATACACATTGCTGCAGTGGCAAAGACACTGATCATCCTGGAATCACATGGACACTCCTCAGCACAACAACTGTAATTAAAAAACCCCTAAAATACTTGCTTTTTATTACACATTTCAGTAGATTCTGGATGTCTTCTATAGGCTGTATGCTAATAAGTCAGTTTCAAATGAGCACTTCTTTTAGGCTGCTCTCACATTTGCATTGGGTAGTCAATTTTAACTTATCACTTAATAATTTGATATTTATCTAACAATTTTTTTCTGAGTACTTCAATGTGGAAGCCTTAATAAAAGAAGCCTTCAAAAATCTCAGGAGAAGTATATTTCCCTAATCTGTTTTAACACCAAGAATCAGGTACCTTGCCTGAAGCCATGCAGAAAGTTGGAGGAATACAAGAAATGGCTCAGGACTCAGCGCCCTGCTCCTGACATTACCTCTGCTCAACCCCACAACCAGCAGAACCACCACTACAACCAGGAACATCAGTGCTGACACTGGAGTCCTCTGCCGCTCTAGGCTAATTGAAATTTGTCCTGTGCTCACAAATCACTTGCTAAATACTTCACTGCCCAAGACAGTGCTGGCCTCTGGCATCATCACGTTATTTTTGCTGCAGAACCATGTCTTATCTTTGCTGAATCCCAGAATTAGCTTTATGCCTCCAGATGTGAGCCTCTGCACTCCAGGCCTAATGAAAATTACATAAAAAGCTGTCATTAAAATTCAGGCTTCTTTCTTCCTTAGGCAACTAATAAACTTTCTGTTAATGAAGTGCACTCCTCATCACTGTGACAGGCTCCCTCTCTCTTTCTGCCCTAAATGTGGAACAGCTAATATATTTTGTTAGATCCACTAACATAGCAGGGAAAAACATATAGCAGGCATTAAGGCACATAAGCCTTCATTTAGATTTGTCACCTTGAAGAGTTTGCATGTCCAAGAGGTTGTAATTTTCCCCTTCTCTGTCAGCTGATCAATTGGTTTGTTTATAACAGATGTTATTTCTCCCTACACTGTGCAATACAGTTGGAGAACAGCTGAACATCACAGCTCCCAGTGAATGCACGGGGCTGGGCTCTCCTTTCCTAGGTCAGAGAAATGACTGCAGAGAACAAGGACAGGAAAACTCACAGCTATTGACAATATGGACCAGGTGGCTCACTTGGGATAAGCAGCTATCTCGGAGCTGCAGTTAATGGAACTGCATCCCTCACATCACAAATTCATCTGGACCCACGCCTTATTTGGGCCATTCTCGCTTTGCAGTTTCCTATAAACACCAATAACACCATGGGAAGCAGAACCAAAGATTTAAACAGCTGCAACTACTGGCTGGCAGTTAATTATACTTGTAAGTGGTTTATGGTCTATACAGTTAGCACAACCAATTTGTCAAGCATTATAGAGCTCTTAATGTGAGACATTAAATGTGTGAAGAGGTATTTCACTATCGCTGAATTAAGCAACAGTTCATAGGCAACAAGCAGAAAGCACTGTCAACAGTATGAAAGAGATGCCACCCACTCCAGAAAGGAATCTTTCTAGATTAATACAAAATAATTTGTGGTATAAAGAGGAAGCACTGAGGGAGCTGTTACACAACCACTCTGGGGGTAAGTGACTACTTAGGCCAGTAGCTTTCATCAGTTCTAGTTTGCAGACCCTTAAAAGGGTTCCAGTAAGTGTGCAGATGCCCATATAAAGAGTTAAATCTACCAACATGTTTTTCTCAGTTATCTTTGATGGACCCTCAGGGTCTTCAGATCACAAGCAGAAAGCCACTGATCCTGACTCAGAAGAGATGAATAGTTAAAAGAGTTTTTCTCTTCCTCTGCAGAGCAACATGAAAGACGTGTACATGCCCCATTTAAGACAGGCATGCTGAGGCCTCCCCCTCCTCTGATATCCATCAATTCTCACCAGTCTAATGAGCAAATAAATCATCACCTACTTATGATCTGTCTATTCTGTCAGACAGAAAACACTCCTTTGCCACAGTGTCTGGTGGCTCACTATACCAATTCCCCCTTCCACACCCAAAGGTTCCATGCATACATTACTGATCTGTGGTTTCAGCTATCATCCATCACTTTCCATTTCCCAGTGAACATCTTGCACAAAACCTTCCTAGAAGTCTCATGAGACTTTGTACTCCTGCTAATACTGAGACAAGTGTCCTTTCAACTTAAAAAGGTCGTTTGACAATTCAAGTCAGGCTTTCAGACTTACATTCAGTGATGACCAGATTACAGAATTTAGAGATGGTTAAAGGGAACAGAAGTTGTCTTCACAGCTGTTTTCTCTTTGCTGAACGACTATGTTCACTATGTAAACAATAACCAACTAACCAGGAAATCTGACATCTCCCATTGTTTTGCTCCCCCCTGCCCCCCCAAAAAAAGAAAAAAGACAGAAAAAAGACAGGCGATAGAGAAGACAGCGAAATTTAACCTCTGTAATAACCTTCACAGTTAGTTACACTGGTTATACCACAGTCCTTCAGAAACCCAGCACCAGCTAGGATCTTTTTTTGTACGAGGGCCTAAAAACGAAGACTGAAATTCCCTTCTGTATCTCAGCCCATGCCCAGGCCAGAATCACAAATAATCAATTTGCAGGTACTTGCACCACAAGCAGCATTCAAACCCTGGTGAAATCTAAATCTATTGGGCTGAAGAAAATGACATGCTGGAGTTACCTCTGGGTGCGAGAAAATACTGATCTGGCTCCGGCATCCATAAGAGCAGAAATAGTTGCTCTCAGTAAGGATCAGAATGATATCTTTGGTATAGAAGGAGAATCATTGAAAAGCCAATAATTCTTGCCTTGGTAACATTTTTTCCATTCACTTAATAATTTAGACCATATTAAAAGCTATTTTCCAGGAGAATTTTCCACCATTCCTTTGCCAGTTAGGGCTTTAGCTGCTATCAGTCCTGGACAACTGAGACTATTTGGGAGATAAACTTTACTACCAGCTGTATAAGGAAGACATTTTTAACAATGATGGTGGCAAAACTCTGGAACAGGTTGTCCAGAGAGGTGGTGGATATCTCATCCCTGGAAACATTCAAGGCCAGGTTGGATGCAGCTGTGAGCAACCTGATCTATTTCAAGATGTCCCTGTTCATTGTAGGGGAGTTGGACTAGATGACCTTTAAAGGTTATCTTTCAACCTTTGAACCCAAACCATTCCATGATTCTATGAAAGAAAAGCAATACCCAACATGGCACTAAAGCAAAGCAGTTCTGTACCTGGGCACTGCACTGTTTTACCTTAAACAAAAAACCCCACAGCCTTTAGAGAATTTTCCAGGAGTCCAGTAAGAAAGATTCTCAGGAACTCTTGCTCAGCCTGGATATATAACAGCCTGGATCAAACCTGCATCTCCATGAGGCATAACAACTTCTGTAACTTCACAAATTTTACAAAATTTAACAGAGTTGCCCTTGGAACAGAAACTCCAAAGCCAGCACAATACTATGGAACTTTCAAGATGGATGAGAACATACCTTCTGCAACTCAGTCACATACTGAGCCACAATGAAAGCAGAAAACACAGTGAAGTCCTCCATTTCTGCTGCAATATGAGTATACATCCGTTCCACCAAGTGTGCACATTTCAGTATAATTTCAAACTCATCCGTGTTGCCTAAAACACAAAGTGAGATGCAGCCTGGCATTTGAGGCTTAAAAATATTACAAAAAACCCCCAAACAATCACTCAGTCTTCCATGATTCTTGACCTACATGAGGCCAAGGACAGCTTGCCTATTTTAACATCTTTTCTCATCAAGCCACAACTAGAGGCCCCCCACAACACACAAAATACATCTCTTAGAATGGCTATTTTGTAAGAGCATACTGATTCCAATTTCATGTGCACTGCAAGACAAAAATTATTTGTTATAGATATTGAAGTGCTCAAAGCAGCAGTTATGATCCCTTCCACGATTCAGTCCCAACTAGCACTGTGGAGGAGAGAACAAGGAGACGAGAAAATTGTATTCCCTACCTAGAGAAAATCAGAAGACATTTCTTAGAAACAGCATAGTAAGAAAGCTTTCTGATGAGATCTATTATGTGGAATATAGCAGAAAAAGCTACATCACTGGAGATATTTAAAGTGAGACTGGTGAGATCAGCTGAGAAATAGCTCAGTAGGCAGAGAATGAAGAGAGCTAGCACAAACAAGGGAGCAGGGAAATCCAGAAATTACTTTCATGTTATCTGTTACAAAAACAGAACAATCCTGCAAAGACAAACAGCATCATTTTCAACTTGAGGATGCCATGTACCTGTAAGCTTCCCGTGACCATTTGCGTTATGTAAACATATTGCAGAAGCAAGAAAATTCTCCAAGTCTGGCACCAGTTTAGCATACCTTTTCCTCTATCCCTGAGCCTCAGCTAATATATTCTTCTACAATGAATACATACACTTACATCTGCCCACAGCTGTGCGCAACATATCAGCTGAGATAAATCTGAACATGGCACAGGCTGTAGGACATCAGCAGAAAGCTGGGATACAATCAGTTTCAGGCCATGAAGTCAACTTGTCTCAAAACTCACCACTGTTAATGACCGGGTATTTGTGTCCTGGCCATCTCAATCACTGTGGACATCTTTGACTTGCCTACTTTGACAATGTAAATTCTTCAATAACTTCCAGTAAGAACTCTGTTTCTTCCCCTTCCTCTTAGGACATTTAATTACACTTATTCCAAATCCTTGACCATACAGATATATCATCTAATCCCAATTGATACTTCAGTTACATATAGAGTTCTCATACTTAGCATAGAATGGTGACGACTCAGCTCTGTAGTAAACATAGTTCCAGTCTCAAGAAATTCCACTTAGTAGCATCTATTTGGGATTATAACTCACACATATCAGTGTGCATCACTGGAGTTCACAGCCATCATGCTTGCAGACACAGGGTTTTGATAGGAAGAGCAGAAATTGGGCACAGCAAGCCTTACTGGTTCCTGTCTACTTGCCAGGCAGTCAGTGAAAGATAACTTATTCACCAAAAGCAATGCTGTCTGCATGCAGCCCCACAGGAGCCCCAGTTATCTTCCTAAGCCCGCAACACCACAAAGCTCATCCCCAATTTTACATAAAGGGCACATAGGGCTGACAGTTTCAATGCCACAGCTAGGTTTTGAGGACTTTGCCCTGTTCAGCATCTCCTCTTCTAGAGCATATAAAATAACAGTGTATATATATAATGCAAAGGTGGAAAATATATAGTACCTCTGTCTCCTTTTTGACGTCCTTCATGCATGACAGAAACAACCAGATGATGGAAGCTGCCCAGAAAAGATGGTGCTGCTTTCAACAGCACCTGAAAAAGACATGAAATAAAAACATCTGAGACTATATAGAGAAGAGAGTGGAGAGGGTAGAAACTATCTTTTCATTCTGCATTGTGAGCCATTTGTGCTTCTAGAAATCAATAATAGAAAAAGGAAACATTTTTTCCCAACCTAGCATCAGATATTCCTAAGCAATCCACTGCCAAAGAACAACAATGCAGGCACAAGCAAAGCAGGAGAGCAACTGAAATTACGTGATTTTGAGATTCCCAGCCCTCTAAATGACAAGCAGTACAATGCACTTTCATATTATCAAGACAAAATATTTCAAAATCATACCAAAAAAATTCTATCACTGGTGTGTTTGCTCTTTCTACCTTTTTCCCCTCCTCCCACTGCCTCACAGATATACCTTTGGATGACACTGCACAATAGAGAAAAGCACTTCATGGATCCCCAGGAAGACACCACGATAGTCTTCTGTCTTCAGATGATCCAGAGGGACTGTTAGGAGAATGCTGAATGCCAATGATACGTGATGTGGATTCACGAGAACCCCTTCTCCTTGCCTTAGCAGAGCTGCTACAGTCTCTAGAATAGGCACAACTATGATGGAAATCAGTGACTGGTCCTGACAGGCCTCTTTGGTTTGCAGCTGCAAGACAGGAAACAGACAAGGAGAAATTAATTAGCCATTTATCACTAGTGTTGGAACACCAGAGAACCCTAACGCTCTCAGTGGAGTCAATGGAACTAGACCTGTGCTAGCTGGACTGGCAGGGAGACTCCCGCACCTGAGCCATTTTCATGCAATTGCGCCCTGGATGAGGATGCATATGATGCATTTCAAACAAACACTGCTGTGAGTGTAACCGGAATGACAACTATTCCCCAGCCCCTTGAAAACCAGCACCTCTTTGAACCTCTTCACACGAATGCAATGACGCAGTTCACTCCTTTAGAAGCATGCAGACCTATCAAAAAGGGCAGAAACTGCAAGCTTATGATTCTCAGCCATTGCAGAACCAGCCTCTGATAAATTCTTGCCTAGAGATATCATCCCAAGAGAAGAAAAACCTACATCACTAGGTTTATATGCTGTACAAATGAAGGGCAGGAAAGGTGGGTTTGATGAGTTTCAGTTAAGTTTCCCTTTCATAATTCAGCGAACTTATATAATTACCTTTTTCTATAAGCACTTGGTTTGTTTTGTTTTGTTTTGTTTTGCTGCTATTGGCTTCTGCTGGAACATATGGCTGACAGTTATCTTTTTCTTTGGACAGGAGGAAAGACTGGAGAAAGACTCTGTACTCTGCAGTCTGACAAGTTTCTCCCAAGCTCCGTATTACACAGTGTAGTTACATAAAATTACTGTGTAAAAGAAATGGATGACCTGCACACTGCACTCACAGGAGGAGTTTTACCTGAGGAAGGAGGAGAAAAAGGGTCTAGACAAAAACGTTCAGATGAATCTGGGATGGATTTGTTTAGTTTTTGTTCCTGTGTGTCTCTGTGCACATCAGATGGAATCGCTAGAGACTCTTACAGATAGGAGGGGTAGGTAATGAAGTTACTATAAAGAGATACTTACGGCTAAAGCTGTGATTATCTGTGGGCTGGCAAACCAGAAAGCTTTCTCTTTGTCTCCACTTAATGGGCAGCTGAGCAACAATTTGGTTAGCGTAACAGCTGACAATACTTCCTGCAGAAAGCAGATGGATCATCAGTCAGGGGTACAAGGCACACTGGCTCCTTTCAAGTACAGAAGAGCTCTTTCAAGGCCACTGGCACTTTTGAGCATTACCAGAGCCTTGACACATGAAAGGCCTCCCACCAATACCTCTCTTTGGAAATTGTGAAGTAAGCGGCAGCTCAACAGAATTCAATACACTGAGCAGCACTGACCCAAATGTACTTCACGCCACATTTGCTTCACTATCAACTTACTGTACAAAAAGGCTTACACGATTTTTAAGAAGGGAAAGCCTTCTCATACAACTGCCACTAGATAACAGAGGGAAGCAGAGGCAATACAGGGATACCAGTGCACTATAAATTCAGAATGCTGCTTTTGGCAGCAGGAGGTTTTTTACTTGCTAGTTGTTTATACAGACTGATAAAAGAAGCATATTGCAAGCTACATTCTGGTGGCAGGAATTATCTGTGCAGTTCAGGAATTCCAGACATACTTTCAAAAAGATGCATCAAGAATTGATGCAGCACATCCATGTCTCTTTCTGACAAATAAGACATGACTGGATAACCCCGCAAGTTTAATCCAAGTGTCATTCTCAAGTCACTGAGCTTTCTATGGAGCATACAGCTGACTTTTTTTGCCAAAAGTGTTCCATACATCACCACTGGTGCTTAAGCTGCTCTGAAGAAAGGCACAGAATTTAAAACGATATTGAGAAGTATCTGGTTATTGCTGAGTAGTCTTTAGAGTAACAAGTACCAAAAGCACAGGTACAGTTTCGGTTTTACTTAAAAATGCCAGCATTTCTAAAAGTGCCTTTAACCTGGCAAGAAAGAGCCACAGACAAATACTGACTGCTGTTATCTGTTGTGCAAGACCTCTGAGCAGCAAGTAGCAAAGAGCTTTCAGCACGGCCTGTAACACCACAGCTGTGTGATTTCTGTTGACAATACATGAAATCAAGACTGCTGAGTCCTTAAGCTGGACAGAAAATTTTTTGAGTAGGTTTCCATGACCTTTCCACCTCTCAATTTATATACAGAACATAGCACAGTCACCAAGCCATGCAAATTAATTTGACCTGATCACTGAACATAAAGCAGGAAGAAGAAAAAAATATTTAACAAACATCATGCAGCAAACAACCTTTTTTCAAGATACAGCAGACTGTAGAAGGAAGCTGACAATACATTAAGCTCATGCCTTACTTTAGCCTTCTGCTGCCAAACATTCCTCACTTCCAGTCCCTGCAGCACCAGCCTCATTATGGCATAAAACTCCTCGGCAGAGCAGTTTCCCAGCACCTGGACAAGCACCTCTGTCAGCTCCATCTCCATACTTTGGATCACCTGGGTTGTAATTGCAGGACCTGCATATTCAAGAGACAAAAGCAATCAATTCCCAAGACAAGGACTTCCAGAGGTAAGAATAGGGCAAATTGAATATAAAACAGCTCTGTGGGTACCTTCTTAACACTCAAATACATAGAGGGCTTGATACTTTCTGTTTACCTCTCTCCCCACTAGTGCAATGATCTGATGATCTCAAGTATATCCTACCCTCAGGTTCACAGAGCAGTGATCATACCAATAAAAAGTCTTCAATAATACAGAAAGACTACACCAAAGCAGCTGCACAAGCCAAGGGAGCAGGCTAAACAAGCTACAGGTCTTTTCTCCAAATGGTGGCCAGAGATTCGTCACAAATCACAAAAGCATAAAGATTTTTTTTAATGGCAATACAAACTCCGAGATCACAACTGTAGTTCACTTGAACAGTAGTCTCCAAAGTAGGGTGTGCACACCCCAAGGTGTGCACAAGACAATTCATTGGGGTGTGGGAATTATAAGTAAAATACCCTTAATAAATATGAAAAAATATTTTAAATAGTGTTTATTTCATCTTTATCTCATGCTTTTTAAACATTTTGTGTATGTATGCTTTGTAATGTACATAGTAGAGTAGTACATGTATAATTTATAAGTAAATTATATTCAGGCTGCGTGTTCAATTTTTAAATTTTTTTTTAATGATAGGTATGTCCAATCAAAAATGTTCGGAGACCACTGCACTAGAGCATGCCAGTAATAAGTCTGACAAATTCCAACAGTTTGAAGAAGTCAAAGAGAACAGTTATGCCTGCTCTGTGCTCGTCTCTCTTTCTGAATGAGACAATATAAAGGAGCCATTAGGTTTCACAGCTGGCAGCAAAGGTTTTTCATGTAATCTCCAGCCCTGGCTCTTTATTTGATGAGGATAAAGGAACCAACTTGTCAATATCCCACAGAATTTATCAGAATTACCATATGGTGTTCAGCATCCTTAACAGTTAGGTAACTTCCATTGTTCTCACCTACCAGATACGAAAGTGGATGAGTATTTTACTGTAAGATTGACCTGGTGCAAATCAGCTGCTTCAGTGGTGCCAACTATACCAATTACATGAGCAGGACACTGCACTTCAGCCCTATGTCCGGAAGTATTACCATGTTCCAGTTACTTTCAAAATATTCTACCAAGGATTTTCTCAGGACCTCAACTTCATTAAGATGTTAACATCCATCAGAAGATCATTACCAAATTAGATGGTAGCTGTGGTACAGGTACCACAATACTGCCTCCTTGAAAATTTTCCTGTTACGCATTTAAAAAAGGACAGCCTGCTGTTCTAACACAAGTAAACAGATACAGGCTTTTAAAGAAGGTGTACGCTTTGCTAAATGGCTTTTAACTCGCAAAATCAGCAAAGGAGGTGGAGAAAGAGAGTTTTCATACCAGAGAGAAGCTTTTTTATAGCAAAAACAACCATGACCACAGTTTCTTTTCCAGGATACAGCTCTGGCACGGAGCAGAAGACAGTCAGGAACTGCAACGCAGGCTGAAGGAACTGCAGATTACTCCCTGCACAGGGCAGCTCTTTCAGTATCTGAGAGTAAAACTCTCGGTACAGTTTAATACGGGGCTGCTCCAAAAACCCACTGGGCTCCTCCTGCCAGTCCTTCTTGACAGGACGGCTCAGATCTGCTTTGAGGAGAGTAGTGACAGATGGTATGAATGCTACAGGCAAAAGCTGGTTTGGGCTGTTACTCTGAAGACCGCATTCAACAGTTCTGACCATCTGCAGAACTACTGGTTCCAACAGAGCAGACAGCACATCCGCAGAATACACCTTCTTTTCTGGCAGCTGCTGGAGGTGCAGCGTGACAACATGACAGAGTGTGGTGAATGCTGTGAGCAGTAACTGCTCAGCTGCGGGATTCCAGTTTTTCCAGTCTTTGCTTTTGGCTGCACCTGAGTCTGGCCTGCAGCTCACCAGGAAAGACATGAACTTTTCCAAGTTGAGCTTCACACTTTGTCTTCTTTCAATGATCATCTGAAGAAAGTTTTCCAAAAACTCTTGGACTTCCTGGACATACTGTGCCCAAACAGGAGCAGTCAAGACATCAGTGAAGAATTTGCTAGCTGTAAGCTGGGAGGTCATGACAGTCTCAAGAACATCACTGGCATGTAACACCTTAAAAACAGAATTGGCATTCCTGCCAGCTTGCAGGCACCTCAGGAGGTGGAGGCAAGTACTTAAAAATTTCAGCAATAACAACTTGCTGCAAGAGACACTAGCCCTGGTATTAACTAGCAGAGACAGCAGCACCAGGAAACACCGAGTACAGTCAGAGGGAAGAAAACTGTCTAATTTCAGAAGAGAAACAATTTCTAGCAAACCCAGGCATCTTTGTAGCTGATGTTCTTTCAGGATGACAGGGCAGCCATTCTTCGCTAACAACACTATATATTGGGCAACTTTCTCCAGTGTTTTCCAAGACAAGCTCAGCTCATCCTTCAGCAGTTTGTTTTCTGATGGTACTTCCAATGGGTCAACAGTTTTGCAAGGAGCCAGAATTTCTTCATGCCAAGGAATATTACTCACAGACAGCTGCTGAAGTGGCAGATCTACTGAATCCCTGGTAGCAGCGGGCAGCACCGTAGCAAATTGGTGAATAAGATGGGTCAGAAATGCACAGTGCAGGACCTTCATTTCTGGTAGAAGAGAGCTGTGGATCAAACCAAGGGATATCTTTCCAATGCTGATGGAAGGCTCCTGGTCCGTGGCAGCTTCCTGAGCTTTGGCCAACATCAACGTCTCTAGAAGCACATTTGCGATGTACTCTACATCTTTTAAGGAAATATACGGCAACAGGATGGTCAGGTTGGACATGATGAGGTGCCAGTGTGCTGTGGGGAAGCTAAGCTCAGTTATCGCGCTGATATCTCCGTCCCACAGTTCAGATTCTCCTCTGCTCATGGTGGATCTTCCAGACTCCAGGATGAAAGCTGCAGCATGCTGCAAGGCCTGTAGGTCAGCTTCGGTCTGCATTAACATGATCTTCATTTTCTGAAGCGTGAGCAGTTCTAAGCAGTATTTACTAGTGGAGGCAAAACTACTTGCAAGTTCCGTAACTCTCCCCCAACACTGCTCCTTCACACCAGGCAGGAAAGCTGAAATGCCCCAGTGCCTTGCAGCAGGTTCAGTAACAGCAATTTCAGCTGCTGGAGACACATATTTACTGCAGCTAACACCAAACAGAGTGTCTACCTCAACCCAAGTGTAAACAAGGAGGAGAGCAGCGTCACTGGCCTTTCTTAGCCAAAGCTCTGACTTTTCTTCCTCTCTCCTAGGAGCCTGCAGCAGCTCCATCAGTGGCTGAGTTATTCCCTTCTGTATGTTTGCCATCAAACGCTGAGTGCGAAGCACCACAGGGGAAGGAGTGACATCGTCTAGGCTCCTCATGTTGAACAGAAAAGCATGCAGCACCGAGCACACTGACATCAGCTTCAAGGCCATGTCAACTGACCCTTCAACAGCTGGAATGATAAGGGTCTGGCATTTCTCCACAAAGAGACACAGAATGTCCAGAATCTGGTTGGGTGGCAGCTCAAGGAGGCACTCACGAAACTTTACTGTCAGGCCAGCAGAGAAGACAGGCGGCCTCAGTTCATCAACAGCAGGCCGGCAAATGACTGTCAACACCTCTTCAAAGAGTCGTGGGAACTGCCTCAGCTTGGAGTAAGTCTGGAATATGGTGTTGATGAGAGTCTCCTGCGGCTTCTTCGTACGTGGCTCAGAGGCCTCAGCATCGATCCAAGCCGACGACACCAAGTCATCCAGGTCTGGCTCTAATATAAGGTGGTTTAACGACATCAAGAGTTTGAGACACCTGAACCAAGCAGGGATGGAAGCTTGGGAGTGTGTCAGCAGCATCTGTGCTAGCTTCCGGTAGAACCCAAACTGCACCTCCTTGTGCCGGATACGGTCACTGGCGACATTATAGATATCATTGCTGAGCACCAAGCTCAGAAGCTGTTCCAAAGCAAGCAGCTCCATGCTCCAGTCCGCAGGGGAGAGCGTATCCCTCCTCCCCTCCTGTTGCAGGTCAGAGAGCCTGAGACAGCCAAAAAGCCTGCTGAGCATGTGGAAACACACAAGGTAGTTTTCTGCCTTACAGTATGAGTCCAGAAAGAGCTTGTATAGCAGGGACACCGAACCGGCCACAACCGCTCCATGGAGAGCGGGTTCACACAAGTCACTGCCCAGCTTGGTCTGCACTGTGTTGACTGGTAGCAAAAGAGTTTTCAAAGCTCCTTTCTTCTTCTCCTGGCGTTCCTGTTCTGGCAGCAGCTCTTCTTTGTAAGATGAGAAAAGCTCAGGCTGAAACAACCCAGCCTGAAGCAAAGTTTCTATTTGGCTTCGTATTTCTCTGCTCAGGTGCTGACGCACGTGGTTATCATCTGCTTGTGTCCAGCTCCTCACACTCAGCAAGTGCCTCAGGAGCAAACATGGCTGGAGCAAGTGACTTGTCACTTGCGCAAACACACGGTTTGGGTTGGTTTGCTGCCTCTGGATCAGGAGGTACTGAGCAAAGGTAAGCTGGAGGACGCTGAACAACTGGGAGCCCACAGCATCATCAGAAGCCAGCTGCTGACATGCCAGCCTGGACAGCTTGCTGAGGAGATCAACCAAAAGTTCACACTTTGCTGTGTAAATGATGGACAGCGAAGGCGTAGAAAGGATGCCACTGGAGCAGCTCAGCACGGTACCAATGTTCTGCTGTGTTTTTTCAGAACAGGCTTCTGATAACCTTTTGTTTATGACCTGAAGATGGGGAAAAAAGAATCAAAACCAAACCCAAAAAACCAGTCAGTTTAGCATACAAAGATAAAGCCCATCATAATGAACCAATAACACATTCTGTAAGCTGTGGCTTTAAACAAGGGGGATGTGCCAACAGCTGGTGCTGGGCCTCTCACACCATAGGTGGCAAACTAGAAGCTCCACTGTCCTTGCATTTGTTTGCAGCACCAGATGAGTAAAGAAGCCCTCATGTGTGCTACTGGCAACAGCTTAAGACTATCCATACTTGATCGTAATAGCTCATCCCGCAGAAATGGAGTAGGGCTAAATTTCTCCCCTTCTTGAATGGTCCCCAAAATTATGCTCCCAACAACAAACCCACACACAGTACACATCCTTGCTCTGATACAGGGAGGCTATTTAGTAAGAATGTCCATGAATAAATATCATCTTTGTATTTGAAAATGAGACAGTTTCTGGTGCTGACATCTGGAATGTGAAGGACTGCTCTCTTTTCTCTTTGAGGGATACACATTTCTAGAGAAATAATGTTGCATTTCTCTTCCTTTTCTCAAACTTTGTATGTATTTCCCTGCTGTTTTCTCCTTTGATCCACTTTTCACTTGCTCCCTTTTCTCACCTTCAGATAATGCCCGCAAACAAATTCAGTAAGAATTTACAAATCTGCCTCTGTTTTGTTAAAAACCTCCCCTGTCTCCTTACACCTTATTGTGGATGGCTCATCTCCTCAGCTGGAACACTGTTGGACTAAAACAGACCCTTAAATTCTTCCCACTGGACCCTCTACCACCTCTGTCCTTGGTGTTCAGGGTACCCTGTCCTGTACCTCTGACCTAATCTTCATCCAGACAGCTTTTCATACCCAGACCGTGTTTAAATTTGGCACACTTTCTGCGTAACATCTCTGCAGCACAGATTTCATCCCACCAATTATCCATACTTCACAGTTCAATTTCTGCATGTAAAGACAATCTTTTCTTGCTTCCCTTCAATCTGATCAAAACTAAAAGAGTGATTTTCCCAGTCATTTTCACTGCCTTTGCAGCCACTCACTAATTCTGCCATTTTTAACCTTAGTCCTGCACAAATACAAACTGTATAGCAGGACAGAAATAGAGAAACTTTCAGTATAGGTCTTGCAAACTATCAGATTAATACATATTTCATGTAACATCTGACACTGTGAGGAAGAGTCAAGTAAAGTACTGTAAAAGATACATATCGCTATCCAGAATTTTACCAGATATCCACTATAACTATAGTTATAGTTACCTGTGCAATTGAAAAACTGAGACCAACTGTCTTCCCACTCTTTAGGAGATCCTGTAGTCTTTTACTATGGATAACATTGTCAAGATATGCCCAGAGTTTTTCAACAACTTCATCTTCCAGTTCAAGTTTCTTGTTGTAGTTTGAAACCAATGCATGGCTTACCCAATCAAGTAAAACCTGTTAACAGAAAAGAAAACAAGAAATCTTTAACAACCCCCAAGCAAAAACAGGACAAAAGCAGTACCTCTTCACAGTTACAGCGTTCGTGCCTGCAGAACTGTGCTACGTCCAAGCAGAATAGCCTCTGAGTGAGCAGAAAAGTCTGCCCCTGAAGGTTTCAATTCCTGAGAGCTCACACTCTATACCTAATGTTGGCCCTGTGCTCACATGTACCATCCCAAAACAGCTTTCAGGAGGTAACATCTTAAATCTGACAACATTCTAATTCTAACAATTGATACTGGTTAGCAAATGCAGTCTTTTAGATCAGTGCTCAGAGAATCAGCTGGTTTTCACTTTCTGACAGTTGCTATTCCACTCACATCCTTCTCTTCATATGTTTAAATTCACTACCTAGAAATTCAGGCCTAGGATTTTAGATGGGTGCAAACTGGAAAAGGTTGAAATCTACTAATTACTGTTTTAAAACAGAAGTTATACTGTGTATGGCTAAGTTCAATACTCTAAGTAACTGAAATAACAAGAACCCAAAACATAGATCTCAGATGTGCAAACCCCGGCCCCCACAGTACTACAAGGGCTGGAGGAATAGGACAAGACACCCCTCATCCAGAGAAACACTGCATAGACCTTCAGGAAACAGGGTCAAAACCAAAGACTTAGGAGGCAGAGTAGGTTTCACGAAGAGAAAACCAGATCACCTTCCAAGCAGCAGTCCATGAATCCACTGTGTGCTCTTTGCTCATGCACAACAAGTTCTGAGCAACAGAGAACACACACCTAGCTACAGTCAGGCCTCCAATCCTGAAGTTCTTGTTTTTAACGATGACCAAAAGCCTATTACTTCGGAGCCTTCTGTACCGGACATAATACCAATGCAAATGACAGCTCTGAAGACAATGATTTCTCATATCTCTGAAAGACAAAACACAGGCACCACCCTCTCTACAAGAAAGTTTCTTCCATCCTGCACTAATGCAGGTCTTTGTGCTGAAGCTACCTACAATACGTTGTTACAAAAACATTTCATGTAACGACAAAGAAATCAAGAGCTGATCACAGTCCTAAATCAGCGCTATATTTACACTGCTATCAGCTAGCTAAAAGCTAAATCTGGATTTTAAGAATCGATTCATCCACAGCAGCAATCCGCCATCAGTATTTCCTTCTTTCATCACTGTTCACCACTAAAAAGTACTCACTTGCTCCTTATTAGGCAGGACGCACTGGTGAGAAATCCACGCGAACCGGGCTAGTTTGAGTTTGTCCTCCCAAGAAGTCCTGGCGCTTTTCAGCTTAAGGTAAATCCCGGAGTAGATGGCTGCCATGGGGGCGGCACGAAGAGGCAGAAGAGGCAGACACGCGTCTGGAAGAAACGCCAAGCAAGGAGAAGGCGGTCGGACGGGCACCGGCCCCGCACTCCGACACTCACCCACTCACCCACGTGGCACCGCTCGGGGCCCAAGCGCCCCTCCGCCCGGCAACCGCCCACGGCCCAGCTCCCCAGCGCCCACCTCTCCCCCACCAGCCCCCGGTCCAACTCGCCTTCCCCTCCCCTCGCAGGGACGTCTCTGCCCACTCCCCGCACCCGGTACGGCCGGGCGCTCCCCGCCGACC
>VZTF01004054.1:97450-124762 GCA_013397755.1 Cnemophilus loriae
GGCACCTCGGGCACGGGCGCGGCCCTGGGGCAGCCCCGGCTGCAGACGGGGCCGGGCGCGTGCCCTGCGCCCGGAGGTCGCGGCGGCCCTCTGCTCGTGATATTCTTCTTTCCCTTAGAAAGTGCGTGGGTTTAATGAGCGTCTTCTTATCGCGCTATCTCTCTTCCCTTTTCTTTTTTTCCTCCTTTTTTTTTCTTTTTTTTTTCTTTTTTAATATTGGCAGGAGAAGGCTTTAACTTTAGCGTCCCTTCAGCGAGCGCCCTTCGGGCCGCGGAGCACCCCTGGGACGGGCGTGGGGCCCCGCAGGGCTCCTGGCCCCGGTGTCCCCCGGCAGGGCCCTAAAGCGAGCAGTGCCTGGTCCCGCGGCTCCGCTCGGCCCGGGAAGGGCTGGCTGGCGGAGCTGGAGCCGAGGCGGTGTGAAGTGGGCTGGAGGGAAGCGTGTCCCGCAGGTCCCGCAGAGGACATCGGTGAAGCACTGCTTGGCACCGCCTTGGGGCCGCGAGGGGGTCGGGGGGAAACAATGTGGAATTGGCAAAGCGTCGTTTGTGGATGGTGAACCATATCTAGGTCCAAATGCAAATGGATTCATGCTCTTTTAAAATCACAGCTGTTACCTCTCTGCCTCTTCACATGAATATCGCTGCTCAGGCAAAAGCCTTCTCTGTAGTTTCTGCTATTCTGTTTTCCTATTTTGCACCACCACCATGCTATCCAAGTCTCCAAGTCAACTTGTCACGTTTACTTGCCTGTTTTTGTGAATTGTAGCTGCTGCGTGTTCGACATCCCTTGGCTCTGAGTTCATGGTTATCTTCATATCAGTTTATCTTTACCTAGTTTATTCTGAAATTTTGTAAATCTCAGATTATCCTAATGTCACAAAATTAAAAACTGGGACTTGTTATTGTTGGTAGGCCCCAAATTTCACCTGTGGTGATAAAGGATAAAAGATTATTTTTCTCTGTCCACAACTGAGGCCTGAGACAAAGTTCTTATCAGAGAATATTCAAAAGATGCTTCTGTTTTATGCTTTTATTGGTTTGGGGGTTGGGTGTTTTTTAAGATTGCTAGTTCTTAGCTCTCTGATGCTCATGGGTCTTTCCTCAGTCTGTTGGAAGAAAGAGACTGCTGTCCCAGTGTCAGGACAGGAATACAGAGTCTTTAAAAGCAGTGTTTCCAGTGCTAGTTTTTAAGCTCTTTTTAGTATGCCAGTACTGGGATTATTTCAAGGCTGGGGAATCTGCCTAAACCTGTACCTGAAATGTAGCATAGGCGGGAAAATAATTTCCTTGGCCTAATGCTTACTTCACAACTAATTTCCACCATTTCTAGGAAGGAGGAATTTGCAATGTGTTTCATGTTATTAGCCTCTGCTCTGGTGGTTTTTTTTGTTCAGTGGTTTTGGTTCCTCAGAAAAAATTACCTTAACCTTTTTTCAGTGCTCCAGTTTGCAGTGCTGCAGAAGATGCTGCATTGTAGCTCTGCAAATTCACAATGTGATCTTTCCTCTCTCTTTCTTTATGTATTTTGCTTATCAGTAAAATTAGTTAACAGCATTACTATTTATTATTCTCTTTTGATGTTTGAGGAGAATGAGACAGCTGGGACTTCTGAACAATTGTTTCAAGCTTTATGCATTTCATGGACAGGGAACTCTATATGCTTTCAGTTTGTTAGGTATTTTGGAGATTGTTTTCGGTGATGAGAGCCAGGGTCTTAAAATTGATTGAAAGGTAAAAACGGCAAGCTTGTCCTTTTATGCCTTTAAATTCTGCATCATTGACCTGTTGTGAATTGGCTTAGCTTGAACCCTGCTGAAGGCATTTTGGCAGGCCATCCTTATGTTTATTTTATGATATACTCTAATTTTGATAAAGAGCTCAATAAAGAATATTTGTAGGAGTGTTGGTTTTGCTCTTGCACTTTTCATGAATGCTTTTCCTGCCTAGGTGACATTGTTCTTTGTAATGCTGAGTGTGAAGTATAAAGGCAAAGTGAACGAAGAAGCAAAGAGCTGAAATTAGAGTATGGGTGACAGTGTGTCTGATGCCAATGGGTGTTCCGTGGTGAAGATGCATTTCCTTAAGATTGCTCCTGTTGTGTCACCTGAGAGTAGGGAAAAAAGTCTCCTTGAAATACTGCTGGTAACATCCTCTACTGTGACTGCAGGGGGAAGTATATAGGGGAGCAAGAAACCATACAGATTGCATAAATGCCTGTGGACCTGGGCAGGTCACTTGCACGGGAGTCCATGCTGATGGCTGAAATGCAGAATGGTAACAATACATGAGGAAACTTAGTTAAGGGTGTTTTTTAGGAGGATGCTAAGTTGCTGGTCCATCCTTGTGTCCACTCTTCTTTGTGGTCTTGATAAGAGTTCTGTCTTTACTACAGTTTTGTGCAGCAGAAGTGTTACACTTGAGACAGTGTAAGTCTCAGATATAATTTCTTTAATTGCAGGGAAGATGAAAAGGAAGTTTGCTTTTGGAGTGAAAAAAGGTGTGGTTGAAAACTTTTGATTTTAATGGGTCTATATGGAAATGCTTTGAAAACTCCTACCTGGTGATGCCCCTTCCCCCCCCCAACAGTTACTTAACCTGTGGGAACAAATGGGAATCCTTTTAAGATTTCACCCAAGCATGTGGGTTTGCAATTCCACGTATGTGTTGAAAGTGGCCTATTGCTGAAACCCTGCATCCTCATCCACTTGTACCTAACTTCACAGAAGGGTTATTGTTCTAACAAGTGGAATAAGCACTAAAGTGTGCACGGATATTAGAAAAGACTCATTTGTTATAGTATTTTTAAAGCTGTTGTTATGGTAGAAATAATGGTTCTTACAAAGGGAGGAAGGGCATCCTTGTCTCTCAGAGAAGTTGTGTTTCATCAGATTTAGCTGCTCAAACCAGTAAGCACTCGCACTCAGGAAACGTTCATGTCATTGGTAGTGGGGCTGTAAGGTGTTGAACTATCTCGAGGCAGGCTGTACCTAGTGTTGTGATAGGAAAAAATCCTCTATGGCTTACTTCTGCTTTATTTAAAGCCTTTTAGGTTATCTAAACTTTTGTGTAAAATTTATGCCTATTGTGAAAGATTGGTGCAGTCAGAGACTACACAAATAGCAAAGGAGCTATTGCATTCATCTTACTGAGGTTCCTTTATTACAAGCCAGGGGCTAAAGGGTAGCCTTGGGCTCATTTTGATTTTGAGGTACTACTAAGTGGTGTTTGTGGGGATGACTTCCTAAACATACATAAAAAACACCCTTCAAAAGATTTTTTTTGTTTCAAACTTGTGTAGAAGAGAAGCCTGGATAGATGGAGGCAGGTGACAAAGACAGAAGGCTCTGCTTTTAATTTCCTTCTTTTTTTCCTTATTTTTTTCCTGAGTGAAGTGCCGGAAGTCTGGCTCTAACTTCTAAGTTCACCCAATAAGCTGTTGCTTCTTGGACTTCCCAAATAGATTTGCTATATAAAGCATTATGTTTCCAAAATTTTGTTCTTTGTCTGTTAATTTCTCATTCCACTGAATCTTCTGGAGGTTTTTTTCGTTGGTTGATCGAGCAGAGGAACCAGAAAATGACTGAAGATTACTCAAACTGCTACTGTAAAAACACAAGGAGGAGAGACATTCTCTTTTTATGAGCTATTATAAACAAAAATGCTTCAGCTCACTGTTGCAGTTTTAGTCTAGAATCCTCAAAACTATTTTTGATTCCTCTGTGAAATTAGTAGAATTAGGTAGCAAAATATCTTTAGGGGTCTACAAAATGTGTAGTTAGGCCATAGTACCAAGAGGCAAATCCCTGAAGGTTCTGTTTGATACTTCAGCAACAAAAATACGGAGCTGTTTGTTTTCTATCAGTATTAATGCAGCTATAGTCTGAGTCAATCTTATCTTACCCTGTAAGAGTCTCATCATCTCTTTCTTTTCTTTTGAGGTCATGAAACGCGTACGCACAGAACAGATTCAGATGGCAGTGTCCTGCTACCTCAAGCGCCGTCAGTATGTGGACTCAGAAGGTCCCCTAAAACAAGGGCTGAGGCTGTGTCAGACTGCTGAAGAGATGGCAGCTAATCTCACAGGTAATCCTGTTGTATTTTCCATGACTACTCCTTGGCAGAGCTGTGAGCATGTGTGTTGGCAGCTATATGAATTTGTCTGCACATATGGGCATTTCTCCTTTTGAAATAGATTTCTGACTGTTAAGCTGGCGTGAATTATGAACTTTTGAAGAATGACAATGTGGGTGAAAGTGTAACAAGGTGACATTCATAGTCAGTGAAACATCAGGCTGAAATACCATGTCAGGGTAGTGGAAAATACATATGTTGTACCCCAAATGACATGAAGTCTGGTGACTATTGGTACTTTGGAATGGAGGTGAGAAGAACCTAGATGAGAAAGGAAGTAGAAGCAGGAAATTCTGTTGTACCTTTGTGCTCCAGCAGAGTTATATCATGTGAAATTAAAACAAAAAGACACAATAAGACTGTGTCTTTTTCTGGCATAGTCAGCTTTGTAGCTGTGAGAAGTCTGCTCTGTCATTTGGGGAAAAAAACCCAAAACCTTCAGTGGGTGAGACAAGGCGTGCAGGGAAATAAACGTTCTTCTCTTTCTTAAAGGCTTTTGAAACCTGCCACACTGCTTGCTTTCCAAATTGTGTCTGTGACAGTCTTCATTGTAGTTATTATTTTTGTTTTAACAAACTGTGCTGCTGCTTGAGCACATACAAGTATTGGAAGGATGAAAGCTATGTGGACGTTATAGAGATTAAATTTACTTGTAAAAGTAATAGAAAATACTGGGCTGGCCTTTTGGGTAAAAATACAAGGAGAAAATTTTTTCTGTTAATGGAACTACTTAGCTTATGACAGTATCCCAGGCAAAGTGGAGTTGTGGAGTTACTTGTAAGACGACTTGATTTGACAAAATATTAGTAGCTATATAACTGTGCTTGTGGCTAGATAAGACTGGATGCAGGAACAGCTTCTTCTGCCTTTAGAGTATTTTACCATAGTTAACCATCCAAAGATGAGTGACTTGTGGGTGAATGTCCAGGGTGTCTCCCTCAGTGGCCTGGAGGACAATATTTCATTATTAGAAGCAACTTAACGTCTGATTAGTACTTTTCATTTCCTTGCTTTTTTCAGCCTAACTATCAGAAGTCTATTGCAATCCCTGAAAAAGTACTGGGGAAGATGGGGGAAGAATGAACCAAAGTAAAATGCTGAATTGTTTTTCAATGGGAGATTTTATGTGAGAAGTGGGTAGAAAGGTCAATGTCAAAATGTGTTCAGAATATGATACCAGCCATATGAGGAGGACACAGAAGTAGTGGAGATGAACTGGATTACAAGCCCTTGCATGAGCACATGGCCTCATGTTGAAGAAAAAATATTTTCATAAAGAGTGTGAATGAGTGTGTGACTGGGTTTTGTGGTTTTTACTAATCTTCCACCAAATGTTATTACTAAATTTCATATTAGTCTGTATCCTCTTGCCAGTGCACAGGTTTAGTGGATGGTGATTGAGAATTTAGTCATCAATTTTCATTAGAACTGAAAATGGTCTGCTCTCATGTGTTCAGCTGCTTACTACTTCTTGTAAAACGTGCTTGCAGTGAGCTGTCAGTGAGCATGCTGCAGTTCCATCAATGACTTGGAAAAGCAAACCCGAATTTGTTACTTAATCTGACAACAGATGCTGAAAATACTTTCTGCTGCAGTCATCTCAGTTCTGCGAACTGAATAAAAACTGAGCAGATTGTAAAGCCTACATTGCTTTTTTGGGGGGAAAAGTGATCAAATATGTGTTTCTGAAGATGTTTTTGCTTTTTCCTTAGCAAAGCTCACCTTGTTTTTTATGTTCAGCTCTTTTGTTTGACTTTTAAATTAACTAGCCTGTGTGAATGGGAGACTTGGAGGGGACCTCAGAAGATGACCTGGTCCAACCTTTTCTGTGGGAGAGGGAGCCCAGATGAGATTATTTAGGAACCTGCCCAATTATATCTGCAGTAAAACACAGCACAGAGCGTTCTTGTGATTATTCCATATTTCTGTAGAAAACGAGAACAATGTCTGAGGCCAGAGTGAGTGACCAAGGAACAGGTTCCTCTAATATTGCCCATAGCACTGTTAGTACATATGACTAGCTGAAATAATGTACAATTATACATCATCATACTCATGTAAAAGAGGAATCAGTTGCTGTTACACAACATTTACAGTAGCCTCACATTTGTTAGCTGGAAGCAGTTCTGCTGGTAGCCAGCACATGAGACCAGGAGGGTACTGTCCATATCCCTGAGTTAGGAGTGAGTTCCTTTGAATTTCCTATCAGGTTGCATAGCATGGCACTTATTGGATATGAAGGAGCAGATATTTCCAATAGATGTTCCTGTGACCACTGGGGAAGGTGGAAAAGGAACTATGGTAGGTTTATTAATGTATGAGAAGGATATAGCCAGTGTTTTATTTCTACCAGGTGGAAAAGATGCGTGAAATTTTACTCTTGTTTTGGAATTAGTTGACTTCTTGATCCTTTTTGCAGTTCTTGTTGGCTTAAAGTTTTGGGAAGGCAAATAATTAGAATTTGTTACAACTGTCTGGTATGTAGGGTTCATTTACCATTTGCTGGATGGGAATGAGCTCTAGCATCATTACTGAAAGAATAGGCCGTAATGGTTGCCCAGTCAGGCTGTTTCAGGACACACAGAGAAAGATGATACTCCGCTTTCTGAAGCATGAAGCACACCTTAATTGTGGAATTAAGTTGCTTATGCAGAGAAAGTTGTGACGTGGAGGAAACATTTCATAAAGCTTAGGCCACTGAGTTGTGTTTGCGTAGCATGAGCAAGGTGGCAAGCCATTCCCATTCCTGCAGAAATGAGGCCACCAGATCTCTGTGAAGAGTTGTCTGTTACATGTAATCCTGTGACAGCGTAAGAGACAGGCCCTCATTTCTGTATTTCTTTGCTTTTACAATGAGTTGTATGGGTGACACTGGAAACTGTCACTAAGTATTCTTGAGTTACTTACTACATGTGCATACATGCAGTTTACTTTCTCATGCTGGATATTGATTATATTCAATTTTACATCCAAACAGCAGAGCCTTTTACGTTAGCTTTTGAGTAGTACCAGTAAGTGAGCCTGGAGTTCTTACCATGTTTGACTTTCTGAAGCAGCCAGGTTGTAGAAAGCTCAGTGCAGCTGTGCCTTTCAGCAAGTTATATTTGTTTATATCTAAACTGATTTAAGAGATGATATCGTATTGGTGCTGGAATCTGGTTTTGGGGTTTTTTTTTTTTCCCCAAGAGGGGATGATGAGCACAGCCCATATCTGTTTCAAGAGCTGAATTCAGCTTGCCAAACATACCTGCTGTATTTACATAAGTTGAAGGAAGATAGACCTGTGTCTCACCAGAGAGAGAAAGAGAGAGGAGTGGGGGAAGAATAGTGACAGGCTGCCTATGTACCATGTGCTGATCTCTTTCTAATTAGAGGCATTGAGATGAGCTGGAGGCTGGCCTATCTCTCTTTAGCGTGTGAACATTTGATAATGCTGTTTACAGACTTCCAGGGCTGTCAGACTTGTGCCTCTGTGCATGAGCCAAATGCTGGAACAAAAAGCCCCCCAGTCAATCAGGAGTAGAAAGGCAGTGGCTGGAAAGTGGCAGGTCAAGGAAGACTGAAAGAAATTGAAGTGAAAGTAATAAAAATAGGGAGTTTGAAGGGGACAAGAGATATAATTTGAAAAAAAAAAATCGGAAAGGAAAATAGTGAAACTCCTTGCCCTCTTGTGCTCTATTTAGAACAGCAGAATTTGTGTTTCTAATCACTGGTTTTCACATGTGCTTGAGGTTTCCTGATGCACGTCTGTAAACTTGCATAAAGTCCCTTGCGGATTCCAGGCCGTTAGCAGAACAGCAAAGGTATGGTGCCAGAGAAAGAGAAGCCAATTCCCTTTCTAAACAGTTCAGAACCACTTTTTCCAGAGTCTGGTTCTGAAAAACACTTTAACACAGTCTGAGGAGACCGTAACAACTGGGTTTGTGGTCAGTTGCCAGCTACCCCTTAATCTAAAATCCTCAGGGAGGAGGGCACATTTTGGTTAAAAATTACTAAGTGTTTGCTTAGAGATTCAGTGTTTTCTCCACCACCTCTGTGAGACTTAATAAATGATGATGGTTATAATTTGTTGCAGATTATAATGACTGGGATGAGAAATTTAAGAATCTGAAGTAGTGTCACTGTAGACTTCTTCATGATGGCTGGTGGGACTCACCGAAGAAGAAACTTTATTTTGGAGAAAGTTGTATATTGCTTTCCTCATCTTTTCTGAGTGTAAAGTTGTAAAACCACAGTTCTAAAACTTCTAAGGGGTCTGTGATGGTGTTACTCTGAATTTCTTGGGAACTTAAGGTTGCATTTGAAAACTTAAAAATGTATTCTGGGTGGAGCAGGTGAGTTGCTGAGATTTTTAGGGTGGGTTTTGGCTTTCGGTGTATTTTCTCATTGATGATCTGTCTAGGTGGTTAATGCCATGTTTAGATGCCTTGGACTATGTCATATCTGGATGGTTTGAAAGATGACGTCATCTGAGTGGGTGCATATCTTGGATTTTATGAGAAGCTTTGTTTTTAGACACACATGTAAAAATTCTTAAATCCTCATGTAATTTTTGCTTCTTTTATTTCACAGTCCAATCTGAGTCTGGTTGTGCCAACGTCGTATCTGCAGCTCCCTGCCTGGCGGAGCCACAGCAATATGAAGTACAGTTTGGACGATTACGCAATTTTCTGACAGGTAAATCTTACTCCATAACGATGCAGAAGACAATAATGATTTTTTTTTATAATGATTCAATAATTTTTCTAAAAGATACTCTTGGGAATGTCCTTATTTCTTCTGTAAGCCCTCAACATGGGAAGAAGAAAGCAGATAGACTTTTTAGAGGATAGTACCAAGGAAAGTGAAGTTGTCACACACAACATTTGTCCAGTGTAGGGATTTGATCCCAGTGTACATAACATCAGGATTATTATTTCTGATAGTTTTTGCAGGGAAGGGAGCAGGCAGGAAGGCAAAGGCAGAAAGTAGTGAATTCTTGGAGCCTTGCCACCTACAGCAGTTCGATACCTTTGCACTTTAGTATTTGAAGTAAATCCTTATGGTTTAATAGATTTTTTAGAAGTATGATAGCTCTGTTCAGTGCTTGGTGAAGTGCTTGCTTAATTGCTTGATGAAGTGCTAGGTTTTGGTGTTCAGGTTGACTGCTTTCATCTTTTTTGTCCCTCTTGCTCTAGTTTGATATCTTACACACATAAACTACCTCCGTTTGTTCAAGGGAGTAGCTTGCCAACCAGCCACAAGGCACAGCAGGACACTTCCCATTTCTGTGATGCCTGCCCCACTGAGGAGTGGGCAGGGGATTAGTGACATGGAGTAACTTAACTAACTAGTCTCTAGCTCAACCACCTGCGCAAAGCAAGGTGGCAAGATGGCACCGTGGGGGCAAGATGGGTGTTTGATCAGTTTGCTCAGAGCCTTTTCCAGGCAGGTTTAGAAAATCAAACACTCTGGAGATTGCTGTGCATCTCTGGAGCCCTGCTGCAATTCAGTGAGAATTTCCCTTGCAGCAGCTTGCCTGCTGTTGTTCCACTGAGCACCTCTGAGAAGAGGCTGGCTCCTTTTCCTGTATAATGTCCCACTGGGTACTGAAGGCAAGCAGTTGAAAACCCCCCCTATTCTTCAGGCTAGACAGACCCAGCTCCTGTAACTTCTTCATATGTTCCTAGGGAACATTTTCTTTGTTCCTGTTTCTGCCAACTTCCCATCTCTTCCCTTTTTCCCCTACTGCAAAGTGAGGTCCTTCCTCTTGTTTCATTTTTGGACTAGTGCACCTGGAGAAAAAAGAGACCTGCTGACTGCTTAGAGCTTTTACTGCATGCAGACCCGCTGTTTTCACTGGCTTTGGCCCAGTTTCAGTGGGACAGCAAGGAGAGTGATGCTTAAGTATGCAAACACGTATACACTGCGCACCGCACATGCCCTGTAGTTAGTCCTGTAGAAATAACAGAGAGGAACAGCATGGACTAGAGAAAGTCTGGAAAAGTGCTCAGCACAAAGGAAAAATAACCTAATGGAAAGGGAGAGAAGAGAAAATGCATTGGTGAGTGGCAGGAGGGAAGAGCATGTTGAAAAGCAGCAATGTCTTTTGCATTTTGAGGATCAGCAGTGCCTATTTGTCTTCCAGTAATTTGGACCATTTGGTCCTGTGGTAGTAATTCATTGTGGCCCTGTTTGTTGCTATGGTGTTCTGCAGGGCTCCACTCCTCACAGTTCCCTGCAGCTGGCAAACAGCCCCAGAGAAGCTGGGGAAGGAGGGGTGGAGCTGTTGCACAGATCAGCCTCTGCAACGTACAGCACAGACTAATCGGGGTTTGTTACACTGTGTACGAGGAATTACTGCTGGGATTTGCCTTGGCAGAGAGAGAAAAGCATGTACATGAGCAGGCACAGAAATGAAATGAGCACAGCATATTGCAGTACATTTTGGAAACTGTGGCTTCTTTTCCCCTGAAGACAAATCAGTTCAATCCAAATCACCACAGGCACGTTTTACTGAAGCTGAGAGAAAAAAAGCCACCAAAGATCAGGCCTAGACAAGCTAGGTAAATAATTTTGACTTAAACACTTAAATACTCTTTTAACGATAATTAATACATTTTAAAGTTCATTTATCACAGTAAACAAAGGGCATACTTTTTCTTTTGAAATAAATGGGGAAAATACAACTATCATGTATTTTATGAGATGGTATATTACTAGCTGTCCCACACCTAAAAAGGGTTTTGAAATCTCTGCGTTTTGTTCTGACAAAGTACCCGACTGATGCGGCAATCTCTGTTCAGGTCTGTAATAGGTACTGTACCTCCTTTAGGTGACAGAAGAGGTTTGCTTAGATGTGCCAACAAAAGTCTCCGTTTGCCTGCTCTCCGATGTCACTGTCAAGGCTTTTTCAGTAGTTATCCTTGCTCTGTTTTATTCTCAGTAGAAAGTGGATTGAGAAGTCGTTCAAAGTTTATTGTTGTTGTTTTTTTTAATACAGATTCAGATTCTCAGCACAGCCATGAAGTGATGCCTCTTCTATATCCCCTCTTCGTCTACCTCCATCTGAACATGGTCCAGAATGGCCTAAAAAGCACAGTGGACAGTTTTTACAGCCGCTTCCATGGCATGTTCTTGCAGAATGCCAGCCAGAAGGATATCATTGAACAGTTGCAGACTACCATGACTATTCAAGATATCCTGTCCAACTTGAAGCTCCGGGCTTTCCTGGACAACAAATATGTCATCCGCCTTCAAGAGGACAGCTACAACTACCTTCTTCGCTACCTCCAAAGTGACAACAACAACGCCCTGTGCAAAGTCCTAACCTTGCACATTCACCTGGATGTGCAGCCTGCCAAGAGGACTGACTACCAGCTCTATGCTGGTGGGAGCTCCTCACGCAACGAGAGCAACGGCCTGGAACCCAGCGACGTGCCAGCTTCCATTCTGCAGAATGAGGCAGCGCTGGATTTACTGCAGGACAGCATTAAACGTGTCAAGGACGGGCCCCCTTCTTTAACCACCATCTGTTTCTATGCCTTCTATAACACGGAGCAGTTGCTGAACACTGCAGAGATTTCACCAAATAGCAAACTGCTTGCTGCTGGGTTTGATAATTCATGTGTGAAGCTGTGGAGCCTGCGCTCCAGGAAGTTGAAATCTGAGCCCCACCTTGTTGATGTGTCCCGCATCCGTTTGGCTTGTGACATCCTGGATGAGGAGGTCTGGATACCCCTTTTTTCCCCTCTTCTTCCCCTTCTGCTGACCTGTTTTGAACATGCATTGTTGAGTATCTAGTAATGTCTTAGGGAATTGTGAGGCTGTTGCACAACCTGTCTGCCTTGATGCTCAGATTTTATAACCTACTCTCATCCTTGTTCTTCTCTGCAGTGGTTGTAAATGCTGCACTGAGGTGCAGTGAGTCTGTGCTTAGGTCGTAGTTTGTTAGTCCTAGGTGCTGGTCTGCCTCTTCCAGCTGTCCTTGAGCAGATGACAGTAGACAGGCAGCCTAGTGAGGACAGGTGACTAGAGTACGCTCCCTTCACGAAGGAGCATGGAGCCTTCTTCAGGATGGGAAGATGAAACAAGGAGATACGGGCAATAAAAACACAGTGCCAAATGAAAACTAGAAGGAAAGTAGCTCAGAACAACCAGGCAGAAGGGTGAAGAGAAGGGCAGAGACACAGGAAGAGGGAAATATAGACAAAGTAAGGAAAGAGCTAAAAAAGTCTGATCAGATGGCTACATGCAAAACTGTATTTCAGGTATCACCTTCATTTACCAGAGGTAAAGAGTTATGGAAAAATTATGCAAAATGTCTCTGTTAAGGAATCTGAAGTTCAGAGGCTTTCTACTCTGGAGCGCTGGAGACCAGGACAGGGATGTGTGTATCTTCACTTCACATGCAAAGCTAGATGGCATCTTCTACTTGATCTTTTTTTTTTTTTTGCTTTCTAGTCACACCCTTCCTCCCCTCTCCACATAACTGCCCAAGTAGCAACTTATATCTAGTTAGAGATCAAAATTTGTGACTCTTCCATTGTTTAATCACTCTTCTCCTAAAAAAAACCACCCCAAACTCATTTGTTCTAGTGTTGAGTGTTTAGTAGGAGAGACATCCTTTTTTTGACTGTTTTTTCTTCTAAAAAATACTTAGTGGCAAGGTTCTATTTATTTTGGAAGAGTGCCGAGAGCTTGGTGTATTCAGGGATCCTTGATTAGGGATTGCTTTGTTAAACAGCTTGAGAAGAGAGGCAGGCATCAAGGTGAGACAGCACAGCAGCATGTTCACTGCTTCCCGGGTTAACCCTTTTTGCCGAGTGAGCAGGTAAGTGGGTCAAAGTAGCCCAAAATGGAGCTATGGACTTGTTTTCATTATGAACTGCAAGAGTTCATAGAGCACGTGACTGTGTATTGCCCATTATGGAAGCCAAATGTCAGTAACCTACAAGAGAGGAGAATTTGTCTGGTAAATCAGCAGGTCACCTTGTTTCGCTCTGGACTGTAGAAAAGTTAGATATTGCCAGGTTATCAGGAGTGTATGCATTAGCTTTCTTTGGCATGTAGTCATAGACTTGCGTGTTGTACACATAGTAGGAGACAGCCTTGGAATCTTGAATGCAAATAGCTTTTGGTGGCTGTTTGATGTTTTGTGTACGCTGCAGTTGTTGTGCAGAGGTCTAAAGCTAAAAACTGGTCAAAAACGAGCACAGATCAAAGTCATCATTGCCCTGAATAATTTCCACCACTGACAAAACAAATAGTGACCTGAGCAGGAGTTCAAAGTTGAGGGAAGATACCAGTACCAGCCTGAACACACTCTTGGTTACCAAATGCAAATGAAAGCCCTTGACTACAAGGAAATTAATTCAGTTATCTGAGAGTCCTGAAGATACACAGGCACCCACGGGGTTGCAGGTGGCAATAGGCCAGCACTTGCTTTGGTGCCGTGGGAGAGGAAGCCAAAGGTACCAAGAATGAGCCAGACTACCTTGCCTGGGCTGCAGCTCAGTGTGAGCAGGGGCTGTATTTCAGATTGTCACTGCAGTCTGATCAGTAGCAATTCACATGGATAAAGCTGACAAAAAATTGGACAAAGAATAAAAATTCTGAATGTGCTTTGACATTATTTCTGTGAGCTCTATAGAATAACTTGTGAGGATGTTAAAATTTGGTTTGATTGATTTCTGTATTGTATAATTAGCTTTGGATAATGTATTTAAATAGTAATGGATTAAGTACGTAGTCTTCAGCCTGGTTTTTTATTTTCTGCAAGGAAAAAGATCCTTCCTTTTTGTGAAGTCATAAAGGTCTAAAATCATGCTAGTTCCAGTTGATGTTGTTCAGGGTGGCACTAAAGCTACTCTGTTGGGTTTATTAATTCTTCTTGTGAGGAGATGTGCATATATATNGTATATTAATTCTTTTTGTGAGGAGATGTATATATATATATATATATATATATATATATATATATATATATAAAAATGAGGTTGAGACTTAGCAAATGTGTCTTAGAACAACATTTTTCCCAGTCCATGTGAAGCCTTTGTGTCACTAAGGTCAAAATCATCTTCTAGGTGTAGTTTTAGTGAATTTTGCTCAGTGTGGTGCTGCAGTGTACTTCACTAGTGTAGTCTTGCTTCTTGCAAATAAGAGAGGCTTATTATTTTGGGATACAGTAATTCTGTTTTCTTTATGGTAGCATCTCACAAATGCCACTTTATAGTCTCTCTTACTTTGTGTCCAGTATAAAAATGGAGTTTTGTAGCTGTACAAATGGATGTATTGTCTGTCTCTTTGCAGTTTTACCATGCTCATCGCTGGTACTCCATAAATCAACATCAGAAAACAATGCTCTGTTCCAAGCCACAATAGTGCCAGCCTTTAAATCCTGTGAAGACTAAGACTTGACCCCATTTAGCTCTGCTTCCAAGGTTCTGCTTTTAAGTAGCAGTGGTCCTTCAAGTGGTAATGAGTGGGGATGATGCTGACACCTTGTTTGATGGCAGATGGGAGGGAATTCTGGAAGGAGCAGTAAGAAATGTCCTGCAAAGAGAGCCATCCTTCCTCATGATTCCCTGCTTGGGCATCTCTACTGTAGGCAGATAAGAGATTTTCCCTTTTGACATCTTAAGAGCACTGCAGGATGAGAGAGATGATGACACCCAGGAAAACCTGTTACTGGGTAGAAAAAAAAAGGGAGGGATGTGAGATTTTGGGTTGTTTTTCTTTGAGGCTATCATTGTTGCTTTCTGAGGCTCGGTGGCTGCACTTGCAGCTGCCTTGTTAATCTGGTCAGCAGACTACCTTGGATAGGGAGGAAACTGAAAAATGTAGTGACTCAGAAGCATTATAGATGTACTGTTTTCAGTGAGCTATGAAAGGAGTGTGCAGTTGTGCTAAGTGGGTGTCAAACAGAAGTCAAAGATAAGATTTGCTACTTCTGACCATATAGGAGTGTAGGTTTGAATGCTGCAGAAGGCATCATCAAATCTCCTGGTACTGTAATACAAGGAAGGAAGAGGAGGTGCTTGCAGACAGCCCGTGTAGCCTTGTATTTGAATGCACAAAATTAAGTACCTGGACTTGCAAAATTTGCAGAAACTGTAGTACAATATAGGTAGCTTGAATGGGCTTCCACTGTAACTTGTCAGGAATCTTACGGTCATAATTAAATAGTATAAAATTCTGCAGGTATCGGCCATTCTCCTTTAATGTGGTAACACAGCCTAGAGATGCTGTGGATTCCAGTAAGCCATGCTCTATCTGAGGTAGAAAAGCTATTTGAATAAGAATGGGGCTTTGCATGCCAGAGCCTGCAGTTTCTCTGTGCCTCACCTCTGCAGCAGAGATGAAGTTGGCTTCCAGCCGCATCATAAAGCTCGCATGGGCACTGACTATGAAGAGAGCAGCATTGCTAAATATGGCTTGCTGCCTACTACATAACGTGCTGTTGAGATGGAGAAAGGCAAGGGGATAGCCAAGTCAGAGTTTGCTCACCTCCAGCGTGAAATTTGAAACCACTGGAGGAGAAGCACTGTCAGGGCTATTGCTAAGTCTGAAGCCGAACTGTCTGTGGGTCCTGAGGTCAGGTTGGTGGGAGATAACGTGTCAGTCAAGAGAGCTGCTTAAAACACACCAACTTCTGCTGGTCTGGCTTCTGCTGGTTGTCAACAGTCCAGCAGCCCTGGGGATTTGGGTTTCCTCTCAGGGCAGGAAGTGCTCCTTCTGCAGGAAATGGGCCAGTTCAAGATGATAAATGTTAAAGGGGCTGCTCACAAACAAAAGGATGTTGTGTTGAATTTGATGTGCAGAGATTGTCTGTGAATGAGTGTTACTGATTCAGTACTGAGGAAAAGTGTCTGCCTGAAAGGTGGTCTCAAGCTACCACACAGGTGCACCCCAAGCCGGGGTTATCTTGCACTGTCAGTGAGAGCCCAGCTTGTGAGGCAAGGACACTTCTGAGATCTGTTGAAACCTGTGTAGTCTGTAGCCTTAAAGTGTCAAGAGATGCTACCTGAGTAGGCTTTTAGAGACTCTTACCTTCCATTGGGAGATTCCTTTAGCACAGCTCACTGAATAGTCTTTAAACACAAAAGCTTTTACTTGTTGACTGTCTGCCCTGGTACTTGAATTGGAGTATAACAGGATAGAAAGGTTTCCAGTGCCTTCATTTTTGTGATTGTTCATCTTCTCCTATGCCAAAATAGATACATTGACCTAAATAAGCTGCATACATTTGCTATTATCGAAGGCTGTTCTTGAAGGGTGAGGATGTGAAAGCATCCTCATGGAGCTTGCAGGGAGAAATAGATGTTAGAGCCTTGCTGGGTTTCTGTTCACGTGTGGTTAAGAAAGAATGTTAAGCAGACAGCTTGTCAAATATGCTTTGTCTTTCCATCTCCTGCCTTTTGTTTAAGACATCTGTGATTGTTTCCCTGTACTGTGAGATTAACTTCCAACAATGACCACACAAAAAGATTAGATGCCAAGATCTGTTTGCAACGTCTTAGCCAAATGCTTTTAGTAGAGTGTGGATAGAGACTATGCATGTGTTTTTAGCAAAAGAAAAAACGTCATTAAATATTTTTTCCCCTCTTTGCCTGCAGTCTCAGGTTAAGATGCCTTCTGGATTGAGTATAAGGCTAGCAAAAAAAGAGATAATGCCTTTCTAGAAACTCTTATCTCACCGTCTCTTTCAGTATTCACTTAGAGCAAATGCACCAGCAATGTTTGTGTCTCAGAGTTGCACAAACTGTGCCACATCTAAAGTAAATAATCTAACTCCTTCTGTATTAACACCCTCCTGGTTTCCTCATGGAGGTTCTTGTATTTGTTGAATGGATAAACGTGCTTTCCTTCCTTGTTTCTTTTTCCTTTTTCATGACCAGGAGGAAGAGGATGACAACACTGGCACAGAAATGAAGATCCTGAGAGGACACTGTGGACCTGTGTATAGTACGAGGTTCCTTTCAGACAGTTCAGGACTCTTATCTTGTTCTGAGGACATGTCCATCAGATACTGGGACCTCGGAAGTTTTACAAACACTGTGTTGTACCAAGGACATGCCTATCCTGTCTGGGATTTGGATATTAGCCCCTGCAGCCTGTACTTTGCCAGCGGTTCCCACGATCGCACTGCAAGGCTCTGGTCGTTCGATCGGACGTACCCGCTGCGAATATATGCAGGCCATTTGTCGGACGTGGACTGCGTCAAGTTCCACCCCAATTCCAACTACTTAGCGACGGGCTCCACGGACAAAACCGTGCGCCTGTGGAGCACTCAGCAGGGCAACTCGGTGCGGCTTTTCACCGGGCACCGGGGCCCTGTGCTGGCGCTTGCGTTTTCTCCCAACGGTAAGTACCTGGCATCGGCAGGTGAAGACCAGCGGCTGAAGCTGTGGGACTTGGCATCAGGAACTCTTTACAAAGAACTGAGGGGGCACACAGACAACATAACCAGCCTTACTTTTAGCCCTGACAGTAGTTTAATTGCTTCGGCGTCGATGGACAATTCAGTTCGGGTCTGGGACATTCGGAACACTTACTGCAACGCCCCTGCAGATGGGTCTTCCAGTGAACTGGTTGGTGTATATACCGGACAGATGAATAATGTACTGAGTGTACAGTTTATGGCCTGTAATCTTCTTCTAGTGACTGGAATTGCACAAGAAAATCAGGAACATTAATTTTGCTTTTTGTCTTAGGGAAGTGGGTGGGTGTCTTGAATGCCAGAGTCCATTGCAAGCTGAGATTACTGACTGTGAAACACTTCTCTTCCTCTGCCCCCTTGAAAGGCATGTTCAGAGTGATGCAAATGCTTTAAGATGTCACAAAAATGCCTGTGCTGTTGAACAGAATAAGGAAAAAAAGGAGAAGTGATGAAAATATATATACATTCTAATTTTGTACTTGTAGGAATGGGAAAAAGGGGAGTAAATCCAGTAGCTTGGGGAAACTGAAAGCCTGGCCCAGACAAATGAAACTGCCAACCAGATAAGCTGCTGACCTGCACTTAAATATCTTTCATTGATTGATGGGCACATCTTACCTACTGTTAATTCGGCTTGAGTGTGTGGAGAACTACTGGCCCAGTGGTTTTTGTTTTGTTTTGCTTCTGTTTTCCTGGTATTGCAGAGGACCAGCATTTTTAAGACCCTTCTATTAAAAGAACATTATGTATTTTCTACAGTGATAGCAGTCCTAAATATTTCAGCTCCTTATAGCACTTCTGGAATATTTTGGACTAAATAAGTAGAAAATACCCTTGTTCTTTTTTAGTAAGGGCATGGAAATCTGACCTCAGTTGGGGCCCATCTCTGCATTGTTGTTTAGGTTTGGTTCCTGGTACTAGCTGTGATTATGTGTATTTATGTTCCATTAATTAGGAAATTTTCTGACGCTGGTTGCACTGTGTTTTGAGGATGGGAGGATAGTGAGGACAGAGTGGTGGCTTTAAGGGTAATGAACAACTTGCCCTGTCTAGAGAGGGGGCACCATAGAACAGAAGTGGCTACGTTTGGACTCCTAATGGAAACAGGGCATGTCAACCCACCACTGCACCTCACAGAAATATTTCCGTAAATGGAAGTTGGCAGTCTAGGGAGAGGGGGATGAGAAGAAACACACAAAGTGACATGGGAAAAAATAGTATTACTAAATTATTGTGTGTACACAGAGGCAGCTCTGCCAGTGTTGGATTTTTCTCAAATGTTGCAATACCAGTTTCATGAACACTTTGTGAGATAAATCATCAGCATTTACAAGGATCTGCAGAAAAAGCACGTTCTAGTTTGTCATTTGGAGAGATTAAATATTTCTGCTTTCTGGAAAGAGTTATTTTGTATTTTGTTTTCTATTAAAAGCATTTAGTTTAAAAAGAAAAATAAAAATTGTTTGGTCCCTTTCTGGGAAGTTCGCTCTGTCTTGTATGAGAAGAAGAGGGTAGCAGCTTCCCCTACACTGTTTGAACCAGACCCCACTTGCCACTTGGAGGCTGAATCTGGTGGTGTCACTCAGTTGGTGCTGTTTTGATGTCACCTTACTTGCTTTCCACAGAGCTGATGTGACAAGTCATGGAGTGGGATATTGATAGAGCGTTGTAGGTCAGCAGAAATGTATGTGGAGGATCTAGGTACCCCCTGAGGTTAACACTACGCACCAGAAGGCCTCATTCTGTAGCACTACATGACCTTTACTTTGTGGTTTGATCTCTTTCAATGCCTCTTTCAAGCAAATGTCTTCTAGACAGGCTCTGAGTATCAAATGATAATTCCCTTCAGCTTCCCTCAGCCCTTCTGGATTTTCATGAGAAAATGCTCTTGAACATCTAAACAATCTAAGAGTTCAGACAACAACTCACAGTTGCCATTTTATTTTATTGTGTATTTACAAGATAGTAAACTACAAAAATCTTTTACCAGAAAAGTGTTTGACCTTTCTGACATTAACCACCCGCATGTGCTGCAGCTCAGTGCTGGGAGCACCAGAAACCCCTCTGTACACTTGGAGATGAATGGCACTGCTGATCTTCTGATGGCTGCATGTCAGAAGTGTGAAGCAGCTTAACAATCCCAGACCAGGACTGGGCATGTTGAAGAAAAATGTGTTGGAAGAGGGTTGTGTTGCTGATGCTTTGTGCTATGCAGGTCTCTAGAGAGACCTCCTTCAGCTCTGTTGAGCAATACTGCTCACCAGACCAAACACATGGTATTCTTCAACCTGCGGTAATCTCCCTAGTTGTTTTGAGTGGTTTTGCTTGATTCTGTAGATTCTGACCCAAAGATTTCATTGTGAAATGACTGGTTTTGGCTGAACGCCTGTGTGAATACCTAGGAAGGATATGGCCCACCAGTGCTCACTGGAACTCATTTTGCTGTTTGTTGCCATATGTTCTGAGCAGTGTTTAGATTTAGAGCAGCTGGAGTTTTGGTCCTGAAATAGAGCAAACAGCAAACAAAAGGGGAGGGGAGGAAGGGAAGGGGTGGAAATAAGAATGAGATGGGCAGAGAACAGTTTCCCATTAACATCTTAATTCTACAGCAGAACTGGGCTTTTTATTATGTGGGTTGCTCTGAAGTATTGCATGTAGAAGTGACAAGAGTAAAGAGACTTCAGAAGCAAATCCTGTTATATGTACATAGGCTAAAAGATGTAAAAGTGATTCCTGAATTGTTGGAAAAACAATCACTAATTATGTGCTTCAAACCTATGAACTACTATGTGCTGTGTGGAGAGTTTTTGGTGCTCTTTGAAGGAAGCTAGGAAATCATCTAGACTATAAAAAATGTCTGCAGTTGATTGACAGGCTGAATTTTAAGGCAGAATTGGGTGGAAAGTATGAGTGGAAGGAAGGAATACCATTAAATATGGCAAAATTTGGACTGTAGTCTCTATTTGCTACATAGTTGAGAAATACGTATACTTGCACGGACCACTTTCTATTTTAAATATATATCAAAAACCACAAAAGCACTTAAGTTGGCATAGTTAAGCACTCACATGTTAATAAACATCACAGCAGGATCTTGCAGTTCCTGTGTGCCTGTGTAACATAGTTTTCAGTCGCGTAACTTGGTCCTCCTTCCTCTGCAAAACTTTTTACTTCATACGCCTCCTGGATGATGCACAGGGCACCAGGCACTGCATGGTACCAGCCAGGGGCTGTCAGGAGATACTCAGAAAAAGAGGACAAATAGACACTGGTCCTTTCATGGTTTACGCAATCCTGTCTTCTCACAGTTACGGTTTGCTGGGGTTTGTTATAGTAGACGCCCAGCACTGCAGGCTATGCAGCTGCTGATGTTTCATCTAAAATAGTCTCATCTCTTTTATTAATCAGCTCTATACTTGTAGCTTCCACAGTTTGCTGCAGCAAGAAGTTCTGCACCTTGATTTTATGAGGGGGGCGAAATATTTCCTTGGTTTTGACATTTGTTATCTGATAATTTTGTTCTGTTCCCTAACCTCTTGAACTGATAAAGACAATGAAGAGCAAAACCCCTTTCCAGGGTGCGAGGTAGTCCAGGCCACAGCAGCTATAGACAAAGCTAAGGTAAAAGTCCATGCTTAGTCACTGAATGACTGATGAGAGGAAGGGTATTTGCTCTAATAAATTGCCACGCCCATTCACAGGTCTATACTAAAGTTGCCCTTCTCACTTTCAACACAGGCATCTCCCAAGCAGTGTGCTGCCACACTGTTTGGTCTAAATGTCTTAATTCCTCAAATGGTAAAGTTCATCCTATTCCTCCCCATTCTGGTCACTTTGTGAAAAGACTGTCTTTTACAAGTGTTTTTAGGTCTAAAAACATTTTACAGAAATGGGATTTCCATTAACAGGTCCTTCAGGTTTGCCAAGAAAAATAAAAAGGACTTCAAGCCATGCTGCTAACCTTGTTTCAACATTTGCTGCTTTTTGTTAGACCTCTGGGCTCTTTGGGTTCTTCAACAAAGTCCTGAAATGGCCTTTGTTCTGAGTGGCGTCTAGCTGCTTATGGTGAGCCAGGCTCTAAAACTGTACCATTACAAGAGACCGATGTGACAGTAAAATTAACTGCCTGGATGTCCCTTGCCAAAGACTATCCTGGCATGCTGCACATCAGCTACGGGGTTTTTTTAAAAAGTACTGGATAGGAGCCCAAACTGACTGAAATAACTCAACAGTGTTCACCATGCTCAGTTTACTTCAAGTACAAAATACTGATAAAAATTTTCCTCTGGACTGGTAATTTTTTTTAACAATTTTAAACCTCTGTCTGGCTTTCTGTTTCATGCACACTGCTATACAACAGCACTGAGCAGCAGGTGAACGGAGAAGGTGGTACATTCTAAGTGTACAGTTTAAGACAAGGTGTTATCTACTCTGTGTTATCTTGAAGAAACAGTCCCTTGGGACAGGGAAGTTGCTGAACAAGGAAGCTGTAGAAGTTATTTCTATAACTTGATATTACAAGTGTTACTCTTGCATTAAGCTGAGGGTAAGGGGAGGAAGGAGGCAATTTCAGAAGCCTGCTTTATCAGTAGCCCTGCCTTCCTGCCTAGTCCAGGTCTTTGCAGTTCCTTTTGGGATAAAATTGTCTTCTCTTTGCACAGGTTTGTGATCTTCATTGAAGTTACGGTCTCCTGTTTATGACAAGCCTGATAACAACAATATTTTAGCATATACAGATGGGGTATCAGCTAACAACAGGGCTTTATAGTGTTTGGTGCTGTACAAGCATATCAGCACATGGGCAGTGCTCCTCTGACTCTTTGCCTGAGAACAGGAAGAAATAACTCCATCCTAATCCCTCTACCAGTCTGTCAAAGGGAGGAGGTATGCTGGGATTGCTATCCCAGCTCTGGAGAATGGTATGGGAGACAGCTCAGGAGCTCTGAATGTCAGGGCACAAGACCAGGATCATGATGGTATCCAGTTCTATTTCTTCACTATCACTTCTTTCCCCCATCAAGTAGTGATGCTTCTGTTCACATTGCTGCACATCATGCATCAACACTTGCTCCAGCAGCCCTGGTAGGGCAGCAGTGGGGCTGGTCAGGCAGCTTATTGAAATGATCACCCTGCATTCCTTGTAAATGGCCTGTAAATATCAAGCCCAGGGTTTGGGTTGGGGTGTTGCTTGTTTGTTCATTTTTCATTTGTTCAATTTTTATTTGCTTTTTGTTGTTGTTGTTGTTTTGTTTTTCCTGTGGCTTAAAATTATTTAACAGAGGTAGGCTGTAGCAGACTGAATTGCCTGTTTCCATGTGAAAGAAACTTTTGATCTTGGGATGTTCTTTGGGATATTCATATTCTTAAACCACCTGCCCCTAATTTGGAAGGTGCCAGATCAGACTCCATTTTTACACTTAGACAAGCGGGCTACCTAGACAGCAGTGAGTGCCGTAGTCTTACTTGGAGACCCAGCAACACTCCCACTGAAATATCCAAAGGCTGGATTGCACATGAGTCTTGGGAAGTTCCTGGAAGTGACGAGGTAGGTGGACACTAAGGGGAGAAAGGCTGCTAGATAACAAACCACTCCTGCCAGAAGGTGTTTCTTGTTCTCTGGACAGCAGTGATAGTGCCTGTGCTCTCTGAGGTCTGCCTTAGGCCAGCCCTGCGCCTGGCTTTGCTACAGCTACTGATGCTTTGTAGTTCATGGAGAGGGAGAGGGCAAATAAGGGCAGAAACTGCTGTGTGCTGCTGCAGTGATAAACTGGGGTCATGCTGTAAGACAACTCCAGACAAACTAGTGCCAACTGCATGTGGAGAACGGCCATTTGGCATCCAGAAAAGCACAGCAAAACTCATGTACTGACAACTTGCCCTTTAGAACTAGCACAGATCCTTCTGGAGCTACATGTACTTCAACACCAGGAATCTGCCAAGCCCTAAATGTTCGCTCCTGGGGACTGGAGTTGTGAGTGCACGTGTGACTTTGTAGTATTTTAGGTTAACACATCACAACTTCAGCCCATTACTGGCATTGAAACAAGGCATGTTTGCACAGCTTTTGCTTTCTTTTTATTTTTTTTTTAAGTTGGTGAGTAGCTTAGCTGGAGACGTGCAGAACTGCTGTTGCTTTTTGCCATTTTTGCTTAAGGCAATAGCAGAGCAATCTGCATGTGATTAACAGACCGGAAAAGAATAGCCAGAATTTTAGGCACTCTCTTCCCCCGCTGGCAACTCCACTCCACTAGTGCAAATATTTCATGACCATTTAGGATGACTGCATAACCATCTGTGAGTTTGGAGGTGGTTGTGTTTTTATTTATTTTTAACCCAGAAACAAAGCCCAAGCCAAACTGGAGTGTAAACCCTCTGCTGCATCCAAACTTTCTGGAGCTTTTGCTAGGCAGATCTCCTTGTCCTGCAAGAGGTGGGGAGTGCTTGGCTTTATCTTTTTAAAATTATTTATCCATAATTCTCCCTTCTCCAAAGTCTCTCAAGAGAAAACATCCTGTGTTCTCCAACAGCTCTCATCCTGCAGCCAGCACAGGATAGACACATGTGCTAAGAATCTGCCTTTCTGAAGCACTGTTTGTGTCTCCATGGGTTGTTTTACTGCATAGAGAGATCACACACCTCAGTGACATCTACATGCAGAGATGCCGGAGCCCCACCCTGCACTCCTCACTGCTCAGGTGCGCCTGAGCACTGTATGCTTCATTCAGGTTTAATTTCACAACGGAAATGTTTCACTTTCCTTTAAATGGCACTTTGAAAGAACATGTGTGTATTATGGGATTTCAACGCTCTGTTGCTTTTGTACTGCTTGCTTTACTCAATGCAAAGACTTTTGTCCTGAAATGCCTGGTTTTTTCTCCCTGACCGTGCAATAACTAAATAGAAATTTAATGTTTGCAGTTTAATCTACAACATCTAACCCCATCACCTTTCATACACCCATACATACAGTACAGGTTTGGCAGGACAGCCTGCAGCACCTGAAGCTTCGCTGCAAAACATAAACTCTGATCTCTGCAAACTTTCCTGGGTATGCCCTTCTTGTGACGCTTTCACCTGTATCCTCCCCTGCATTCACTGGGTTTCTCTTCTGCACCTTCCAGCACCCCGTAGGGGCAGGGGGCCAGCACTGTGGCAGGTTTGGCAAGACCCTGGCCCTTGGTATCGCACCCAGGTTTGAAGTTTGCTCTGTCCTGTGTCCCAGACCCCATTTAATCTCCAGCCCTCCTAGATGGGGGGCAGCCACCCTGGGGCTGGCACGGGAGATGCAGTGCCGGCCCCTGGGGCGCACCGTGGCACACAGTCTGCAGTAGCGTGAGGCTCCTCAGGCCACAACAAGGTCAACTCACCAACTCTCTCACTAAAATATATTATTTAATTGGGTGTTTCCCCCTTCAACAGCTTTGTGTAGTGTTGCCCCAAAACTACACCAGTAGTTTTCCAAAACTAGGTTGTTTAGCCTAGGGGAGGCTCAGGTGTGACCTCATCGCTCTCTACAACCCCCTGCAAGGAAGTTGTAGCCAGGTGGGAGTCGGCCTCTTCTCCCAGGCAGCCAGCGACAGGACAAGAGGACACAGTCTCAAGATGTGCCGTGGGAGGTTTAAGTTGGTCATTAGGAGGAATTTCTTCACAGAAGGGGTGATTAGACACGGGAATGAGCTGCTCAGGGAGGTGGTGGAGTCACTGTCCCTGCAGGTGTTTAAGGAAAGACTGGACGTGCCGCTCAGTGCCACGGTCTAATTGACACGGTGGTGTGCGGTCATAGCTTGGACTTGATGATCGCAGAGGTCTTTCCCAAACCAATTGATTCAGCCCCTCTGTTTGGGAAATGCGGTTTCTGTCGGGGCGAGCCCGCCGAAAGGCGCCGCCCGGGCCCTCTCCTGGCCCGCGGGAAGCAGCCACGCGCTGCGCTGCTTTTTCCAGCGGGAGAGAATTACTGAAAAAAATCGCCCTAAACCTGAGCATGGGGCGAGCGCAGCTCAAGTTCCACAAATCCCCCCACCGCCCCTCACAGGGCGGGCGGCCCGCCGGGCTCGGCCCGTCCCGCTGCTCCTCGAGGGATCGATTGGCCGCGCCTCCGATCCGAGCGCAGCTCCGGGAAGCGCCGAGCGCCAGGAAGGTCCCCCGGGTGCTCGGCGCGGGGAAGCGGCGCCAACGCCCGCGCCGCGCGGGCCCGGCCCTGCCCCCTGGCGGCCTCCTGGCCCCGGCGCGCCGCAGTTCCAGCCGTGAGTTCCAGCCTGCCCTTCCGTGAGGGCCCTCCGGCACTGCGAAAGGGTTACACGGGATTTCGACTGAAGACACCCCTGAGAGGGGGCCTCATCAATGTGTATAAATATCTAAAGGGTGGGTGTGAAGAGGATTCAGCCGGGCTCTTCTCCGTGGTGCCAAGCAATAGGACGTGATGCAACGGGCAGAAACTGATGCGTGGGAAATTCCACCTGGATATGAGGAAGAACTTCTTCACTGTGCAGGTGACCGAGCACTGGAACACATTGTCCTGAGCGGTTGTGGAGTCTCCCTCACTGGAGATGTTCAAGAACCATCCGGACACAATCCTGTGCCTTGTGCTCTAGGATGATCCTGCCTGAGCAGGGAGGTTGGACCAGATGACCCCCTGTGGTCCCTTCCAACCTGACCCATTCTGTGATTAAATATACAGTATATACACCATATCCTCCTGGCAGTGCCTAAGAGCAGCATTATAGAAGGCAGGGAGGCTGGGTGTGGGAAACGAGGTGATGCCAGAAAGACTCCACAACTCCGAAAGTTGTAAAGTAGGTATGTTTAATACAGCGTCGGGCGCACGGGAGATCGCTCCTCCAAAGGCAGGCGCGCCAGCTGCGGTTCTTAGCTTAGTATATATTAAGTTACAAGTTACATATGCATTANCTGGATATGAGGAAGAACTTCTTCACTGTGCAGGTGACCGAGCACTGGAACACATTGTCCTGAGCGGTTGTGGAGTCTCCCTCACTGGAGATGTTCAAGAACCATCCGGACACAATCCTGTGCCGTGTGCTCTAGGATGACCCTGCTTGAGCAGGGAGGTTGGACCAGATGACCCCCTATGGTCCCTTCCAACCTGACCCCTTCTGTGATTAAATATACAGTATATACACCATATCCTCCTGGCAGTGCCTAAGAGCAGCATTATAGAAGGCAGGGAGGCTGGGTGTGGGAAACGAGGTGATGCCAGAAAGACTCCACAACTCCGAAAGTTGTAAAGTAGGTATGTTTAATACAGCGTCGGGCGCACGGGAGATCGCTCCTCCAAAGGCAGGCGCGCCAGCTGCAATTCTTAGCTTAGTATATATTAAGTTACAAGTTACATATGCATTAGGTTTCACAATATGCCTATACATATTCATGACCTATCCCCGCTTCGTATTATAATGAGCTAAAAAGTCATTTCCATAGGCTCGCACATGCTCAGTGCCTCCTGGTGGTCATGGGCAGGGGTCCCAAGGATGAAGTAAAGGTCTTCCTCAGATGAAGTAAGGAGTCTTCCTCTGGCTGAACTTTTCACTCCTTGCACATGCTCTCTGCGTTTCTGGTCCAAGTCTAAACCTTGAAGCCAGTTCGAGCTGGTTTCAAACCCTGAAACCAGGACCTTTGGTCATGGCTGTTTCACAATGGTTTTGCATCCCCCCTCACATCCTTCCTTTCTGCTTGGTAAGCGCAATAAGTGTTAAGCAAAAAAATATACATTGTTTAGTGAGCAAACTTTTAAAAATTCATTTCTTA
>VZTF01004054.1:128630-212407 GCA_013397755.1 Cnemophilus loriae
CGCTTCGAGGCTCGGAGGCTGCTGGCCCTGGCGCGCCCCGAGCGCCGGAGACTGACAGGTACCAGGGCCACCCCGGGGCTTTGCCCGAGCGGGAGGGGGCGGCGGGAGCCCCGCCCGGATGGGCTGCCGGGGCCGGGGGGCGCTCCCGGAGCGGCCGCCGCCGGGGCGAAGGAGAAGGTCGTGTTTCCCTGGAGAACCGGCCCAGCTGGCAGCATCCCAGCACAGCGTGGAATCTTGAAGCGAGCCTTCCACACGTGTGAAAAGCTAAAAACATGCATTCTCCCCCCTCTTCTCCCTTTGCCGTCTCTTAATCTGTTGGTTTTCGAAGAGAAGGCAAAAGTTTTGAAAGTTAACAGAACTCGGTTCCATTCGTTTAATGCCTCTGTGCGCTGGCTTCACAATCTGCCTGCAATCAATTTGGGCCCAAGACTCTGAAATGAAGTAAAAACGGGAATCCGATGCATTTTTTTTTTAAGAAATTGGAATTCTCTTCCCCAATATTTTTTCTTGGTTAAAACTTTTGTAAGATGTTTTGAAAATTGTTTATTTTCTTGTGTCTGTGCAATGAAATCAAAACACCGTGGTTGTATAAATTACACCCTTAACACTGATATTTTCAACAGAGTATAAGCGAACTTTTCTTGACATTGCTTCTCATGGGTTAATATGATAATAGATGTTGGTAAGAAAACAATGTCAAATTATTATGTGGTTTGGGTTTTTAAAGGCGTCTTTATTGGCAGACAGCATGTGCACTGTCTCATGAGTGAGAGGCCTGTAGTCCTTTGTAAAAATTTAGGTAGTTCCCATGAAATCAGTAAATGGTGTTTGAGAGAAGAGAGGTGAGGTAGCTAGGCGTATGAAGAGGTGGTTTGTGGAATACAAAACACTTTGCACAAGATTTTATTCACAGTGGATATTTACAGAGTTTCATTACATGTTGGTATTATATAGCCAATATAATTTGGATCCAAATGTATGTTTATAGATTTAGACTACCTGCTGATTTTACAATGAAATTTTAAAAGTCTGTGGTTTTCCCATTTATATTTAATCAAGTACATAAATCAGTTATTTTAAGGATGGCTTTTAGGACCCAAGGCTTCTAAATAACTGAAAATTTAATTTAGTTGACCTTACTGGCCGCTCGCTGCCAGCTTGTTTATCACAGGCAGGGAGGGTATGGTATACTTGTTTGTAATTATGTTTTGACATAGAGCAAAGTGTCCTTAATCTGTGCATTCTGCTGATCGTTTTATCTAAGTAAATCTGCTATCACAGTTACTAAAAATCAGCTACATGCAGTTTTGTCTTTTGAGGTAACAAAATGGCCTGAATTAAAGTTTAAAAAAACCCTAACACAACAACTTGATGATATCAAGTCATGAGGATGGAAAAAATATGGAAATGTACTATCTGCTTTTCAGTGTCCAGTTGGTCTTCATTCTGGGAGAGGCGTGAATTTATGTAAAATTCTTCTTTATTGACACCCTGCTTAAGGAAAAGTTGTTAAATTGTAATTAGGTGGGATGATGGAAAAGCTAATGGAAAATGCTTTTGGTCATTATAGAGGGCAGGGATAACAAATATGGGTAAAATGCATTGTAGGTGGTTGTAGGGAAATTGCATCTAAAATATGTTGCATTTCGTTCCTGTAGCAGCTTTGTGCTGAGAAACTAGTCCTTAAAAACCTAGTATGTCTGGTTTTCCTCCATTCAAAAAAAGAGGAAGGTTAACGGTTTCACTATATGAGACAATGAACCAAGGGTAAAACATTTAATTTCCTCTTCAAGTCCACATAACCATTAAGCAAATGCTGTGAGATCTCTTCAGAGGTCTACAGGTGCTGTTTAGTTCGGCAGGAAGGTTGAGTTCTTCCAGATTTTTTTCTGTTTTATAGAACCAGTGGCTGGTAACATAGGGGTGTAGCAGTACCGGTGTGGAGTACTGTGTAGCTTTTCTGGGATTCCGCGTGGCAGAGTCGTGATAGTCTGTCTGCTCCTTGCAGTTGTGAGTTGAAATTCACAGTCGCGGAAGGTGAAGGGGTTGCCGTGAGGACAGTGGAAGACGGTGGGAGCAGAGGATGAATTATGAGGAAGTTGAGCAAGACTAACTTCACCCATCTTGGTGCGCTGGGGAACTGGTGTCAGCTGATGAGGTGCAGGTACAGAGGTGAAGGTGACCTGCTCCCCTTGTGATTGGCACCAGAGGAGAATGTCCCGTCTTGCTCTGTGCAGGGCCTCCTCACCATCCAGTGGCTCAGGAAGAAGCGGTGTGCTCTGGCCCGAAGTTCCAGTGCGTTGGCACACGGAACCTCTTGCAGAAGGAGCTTCTGCCCCTCTGGAGGCTCCTAGGAATGAAAATAAATGTATCAAGTGTCATATGGTCAAAAAAAGTATCAGTGTAATATTTTCCATGTCCAGTTACTTCTAGAGCAGGGTAGAGCTATGAATATATTTTAAATGGGACATGTGTGTTAAATTTTGTTGTTGGCAATTGAAGTGGTAAAAAGAAGCCCAAATACTATGGTGGGAATTCACTCTGTTAGTGACCGCAGTTTTGTGTAGTGATTAGGAGTTTGTAAATCCCATAATACCTCCCGGGTTTAACAAAGGAGACAAGTACTTGTAGGAATGCTTTGGCCCATCTGGTGTAGTCAGGTAAGGTAAACCTGCATTTCCAGTTAAATTCAGTTCCTGGGGAAGAGGACAGGGCCGTTGTTGAAATTATTAAATCCTGCTCTGTGTCTGTGAGACCACAAAAATGCCTTTTCAAAATGATCCCTTTCATATACTCCTGCCTCCTTCTTTCTCTCTGTGACAATCTGTCTGTTGCACTTTATCCAAACCACACTCGAAGGAAACAATAGTTCTATTGAATTGTAAAGTAATCACAAGGATCTCTGAAATTTTTAATCCTATAGCAAAGTATGCTCTTTCTCTCTATAAAACTTTCTGTGCACCAAGTAAGAAGGGTTGTTTTGTACACAGGTCTTCTTTAGAGGTATTCAAGAAATGTTATTTCATAAGTTTTATTTGGTAATTTTTGGCAAAGTTGTAGTAACTGCTTTCCTATGGATTAAAATTTTCAATTAAGTCAGAAGAGCACTGCCTTATTAATAATCGGATTTTATCTTACTTTAAAATTACACCAGGTGATGCACTTTTTTTTGGAAGGCAATTCTTGTGGTTTTAAAATCGTAATTCCTATATGTATATATATGTCGGGGTAACTTACTGAGTGTTTTCTCACGTGCGGTGCACCAGTAAAATATAGGCTAGGTGCTTTTTGTTGTTTCTCCCCCTAGTTTTTCTTCTGATTTTGTCAGTGTTTGGTATGAAACTCACAAAAGGTCCGAGCAGCCTTGGGTCTTTATCACAGAAAGTTTGTTTTTCTATGCCTAATTGGTGACAGTTGTTTATTTTAAACTGGTGGCGAACTGTGAATGAAGCTACTTGAGTAAGAAATTGCAGAAACAGTAGCTGCTTATCACTATGATCAGTTAGGTGCTTAGAGCTTCATTTCCTTGGGGAATGTTGTTGCTGCATTATTTGTGTGAATTGTGGAGATAAAAGGAGTAATAGCTAGGTTGGTCTGACATAAAGACTGTCTTCTATACAAGGTAAATATGAACAACTTAAATGCTTTACTGCTAAATGCACGATAAAAAAAGAAGCCATACTCTCTCCTCTAAACCTAGAGTTATTCTGTTACTTTCTAGCATTTTGTGAACTGTATTTTTTTTTTCTGAGCACAGTAACACAGTTGTTCTTAACAATGTAAGGAGGGTGGTTCTAAAAGGTTCTTGTATAATAATAGATGCAGTGCAGATGTCGTGTATGAATTTACTTTAACACAGAAAGAACATCACACCACTCATATCTAACCTAGAACTATACAGAACATCATTAAGTGCTCACAGTGTACTCTGGAAAAAGATTTTTATCTTGAAATCAGTATTTGCAGAGCCGACTTTTTGCAGGCTTGATACCTTTGCGGGGTTGATACCCAAAAATATTGTGGACCAGGGTTAACCAAAAGGAAATTAACTTTATTTGACCAACAAACATAAAATTTACCAATGCATCTTACTCCTATAAAAGAACAGCTGAAGAGCCCGATCTTTCTGAATGCACATGATAATGTGGTAGGTTTTATTCATTACTCCAAATGCCCTTGTGGAAAGCCAGTCAGTGTTAAGCTAAAAAATTCCCCACGTATTAAATAAAACTGCACAGATAACTCGTAAAGGACAGAGTTACTGGTAAATTCATTGTTACTGGTAGAAGGATATTTCTCACAAATCCAAAGCTTGCTTCTGACCCACCAGCCCCCCCATATTTAAATGAAACCAGTACAATACTTAAAAGATTTCAGGAGGTAACATTCATAGCTTATGGAATAGTAAAAGCTAGCTACTGCAACCTGTTGCTGGGTTACTGCGCACTGCCAGATATCATCAATACCTCATTTTTCTGTCTTTCATCCGATTGGCTTGGATGATCTTAATACATCTGAGGTAAAATTGTTATGTATTTGTCTTCAAAACAGCCCCTCTTCAAACAGGCTCGCAAGTATTTCGTCTTCATACACTTCCACATACTATACTGGGTGAGAAGGGTGCTCCGGTAAGAACCAGCAAAATTAGAAACATTCACTGTCTTGGTGGTGGTTTTGTGTGTAGAAAATTAATTTATGACTCTTTGGAGGCAGTCTGCATTCTGAAGAGGGGTTTCTGATAGCTCTGCCTAGTTATTACTTGTAAACATCCTGGTTTATCAGTTGGCAACCTTGTCCTCAAAGGAAGTTGCGGGTTTGCTGTCAAGAAGCAAGCCCACATTAGCCTTAACAGAGAGTGTGTTGATCTTAATAACGATAAAAGCATCACTTTGTGCAGCAACCTGGATTTCTGTGCAAGTAGACAAGCAAAATGTTTGCCTAACTTTTCTAAGAGGGTTGCTCAGCTACTGATTCAGCCAGCTTTCCTTGTCATTGCTCCTGTTGCCACTTTGAAGTCCTAGTTTTATAAGTTCCACCGATCTGCTTCACATTTTCTTTATTGTCATCTCATAGCCTTCAAAAAAAATTACTTTAAAAAAATAAAAGGGTGTATTTTGGAAGCTTTGTTTGATGTAATTTTCTGGGTAACGGAGTAAGCCATGTGAAACTAATGCTATAGAGTTTACTCTGACCTTTTTTTTCTATCAGCAACAACCTTCAGTGTCACTGGAGTGTCTTCATATCTGGTTGCTGAACACATCAAACTCCTCCCTTCAAGCCAGTTATCACCATGACAGCTCCTTTGAAGGAGGAGATGCAACGAGTGTTTGCTGGTTCCTATTTTTTCAACTAAACAAAAAAGAGCAGCCACTTGGCAACTGTGCTATTTTCTAGTTGGTCTGCTGGTATAATCAACATGAGAGTTTCAGTTAGGGAACCTTATTTTGCATGTGATTTGTGATTAAATTAATAAAGACAGGTATGTTGCTTAGTTCAGTAGTTTTCAGTTTGCTTTAGGTACTAGTATTTGCTCTTCATTCAGTTAAGGCTGTTGGAAGTAATTACAGTGAAACCCATGCTAGTTTGAATGAAGAAAAGCTGAAGAGAAATTCAAGCCACTAGACAGAAACATATGGGGGTTTTAGCTATACAATCCTCTTCCTTCTGTGAATATTTATATCTGCAGTTCATATGTACTGTTCCATCCATAACTGAGAAATTGTCTGGACTAATGCGGACTGAGGTGCCGTGCAGTACTGTGCTTATAATCAATGCTTTTGTCCATCTCCAGCTGCCTTGGAGACCAACCAGCTTTTCCTGACAGGAAATAACCTGGGTTTTGTTGGATTTTTCCCTGCTGCTTCACAGCTTGGATACACCAGTGCTGCCAGCCTGTTAGTAAGGTCGTTCATGAATTTTTAGCTAGTAAATAATATCCTTATGAGATGTGCCTATGGCATAGATCAATAAGTTTGCAGCAGAAAGTTTTTCCCTTTCTCCTCTGGTTTCTTACCGTTTCTATAGCTTCAAGTTAAATATCCAAACCCTATACCTTTCACACACTTGCTGGCCTGAGTGTAACACAAGGGAAAGATTGCAAACAAATCTTGAATAAGAAGCACAGGCTGCAGGTATGCATTTTTTGTACTCTGAATTCTTCCTTATAAATACACAGCTGTATTTACACTTCAAGTAAAAACTGAAACAACGCTTTCCACGTGTGTGTGAAGGTGGTAAGAAGCATCAAACCATCTGTGTCAGGTGTTAGAAATATTGCTTACAGCAGTGTGCAATAGGCAGGCTGGCTGCTGCCTTCATCATAGAAGTGATACAAGAAGCTCAGTAGAATGGAACTAAACTTCAGGACTTCCAGCACAGTATATTTTTGTCTTCAAAGGCAATATTTGCTAGTAGTTTTGTAGCAATCCTATGAATGGTTGCTTTAAGTGTGTGTTTGGTTCTTGGAAAATGGTGCTATATAAATGTCATTGTTTGTTGTAGTTCAGTGGTTTTCATATCAAGTTTGTTCAGTTTTCAATTAAGATATGTTTTTTTCTAGCTCTCAGCCTTCCAAGCTTGGCTCGCCTTTTTAGAATTAAACTGTGTTCTTGGCTCAAGAAATTTCTTTGCAGATTTAAGTTCAAAAGGCTAAGTTTTGGTCCAGTATGATTTTCATACTTTGTAATACACCTTCAAAGACCTACACAGGCTGTTCCAAGCATGATCTTGCAACCGGAATTCAAAAGCTCTGCTCATCAGCAAATGCACTTCTGATTAAGACTTACGCTGTTTTTCTTTTAGACCAACAATAGTAAAGAGTAAAACAAAATATATGTTTATAAAATTTATCAGTCAAGAGGAAATAAAATTTGGGGGGTTTTAGGTTTTTGTGTTGGTTTTTTTTTTCCCCCACTAAAACTGCAAGGTTAAATGGTTCTCTAGATCAGATCTTTACTTCGGTCCATTGTTATCTCAAAAACAGGCAACTGGAAGCTTCCATACAGTAACAAGCATGAATAATAAAACCCAAACCAAACAGGAGCTGAAGGATTGTGTGTGAGAATTTGGTGACTGTCAATGTTCTCTAAGGTGACACCTGTGAAAAGTTAACCTTTTTGGACGGTGTTGTTGAAAATTACACAAGAGAAGTGATTCCAGGACTGTGATTGTATACAGAGGCTTTCAGAGTCTTAAAATGTGCCTTGCCTAAGTTAATTTATACAGTGGCTTAAAATACCCCTTTCAGAACTGGGTGTGAAAGAGTGCTGATTATTTCAATTGGCACTTGCAAGCTTAATAGAAATTTCAAGTGAAAAATCATTTCATTTGTACTATCAATGATCTTGTAAGTTCAGAATAACTTTCTTTTTTCTTGTTGATTTGCAGCTGCTGTTGGCTTTCTGGCAGTTTCCAGTGTCATTACCATGTCAGCCCCTTTCTTTATGGGGAAAGTAATTGACATTATTTATACAAATCCCAGTGAGGATTTCACTGACAGCCTGACCAACCTGTGTGCCTTGCTGAGTGGAATCTTTTTATGTGGTGCTGCTGCTAATGCTACTCGTGTCTACCTCATGCAGACTGCAGGTAAAAACTGAAGCAAAATTGTTGCTGAGAGTCATCTTGGTTTTTGCAGAGTCAGGATATCTAATGATCTTAAATAAAGTCTTGGCAATGGCCAAGAGATGATTTTAGAATCGGTAGCTTTTTTTAACAAGAGCAAAGGTAAATTAATAGTGCAAAGATAAGTATGCTGGAATGATTACTCATTTTTATTTACTGTTAGGTGAGATCTTAAAGATCTCATCTAACAGATCTTACCAGACTCTCTTCCCTGTAATGTGCCTTATTCAGTGCTGTGCAATCCTGTGATTCTTATATTGTTGGTGTCTGTGTAAATTCTCTTGTGTCATGCTTGACTGACTTATGTTTCTGACAGGACAAAGAATTGTGAAACGTTTAAGAGCAACCATATTCTCCTCTATTCTGAAGCAAGAAACGGCTTTCTTTGACAAGACCAGAACAGGAGAGCTGATAAACCGCTTATCTTCAGATGCAGCCCTCTTGGGCCGCTCAGTGACTGAAAACATTTCAGATGGGCTCAGGGCAGGAGCACAAGCATCTGTGGGGGTTGGAATGATGGTATGGTGGTCTCTTACTTGCTTGACACTTCTTGTAGTTTCACATTTATTTCAGTTCTATTAGGTGAGTGTGAGTGTGAGTCAACCCAGGAACAATTGTGTGCTCTTGAGTACAAGTGTATTCATTGGTTATCTACAACAGATGCAGAGATTATTGCAATAGGTGATGTGCCTGTAGCCAGCCACTTGATGTTTACTCACAAGCAAAATTTGGAGGATGATGGATTGACATTAACTACTGTTGCTACCCAAAGTTATCAAGCAAAATGTAGTAGGCGAATAGCCGAATTCCATTCTTACTGAGGATACTAAAATCAGTGATAACATTCCCATGGTTGTAGGTAAAATACGGTATGAAGGGCCTGATTTGAAAATTGTTAAAGTTGGTTGATTCTGGTTAAAGCCTAGGTGAGCAAAAGCAGCACTGCTTATCTAATTAATGCAGAGGTTTTTTAACAAGTGTTAGTCTTTCTGCTTTAGCCTGTCAGTAAAGAATATATTTATGTAGGAAGCTTCTTAATGAGGGCTTCAGTGCAGGGCATCAGTTAATATTCCTTGGTGGTCAGTTGGATTGCATGAAAATCTGACTTCTCTTGATGGTTTTTTTGGTGGCATTAATTTTTTTATGCTTATGCATTGGTTGCAGTTATCTTAAATGAAGGTGTAGTAATTTCTGTTGTCTACCTGGAGTTAAAAAGCAAATAGTCTCCTCATAAAAATAAGCTTCCAATATTGTCATTATCAGAAACTGTTAAGAGTTTCCACTATGAAGCTTTAAAGCTTTAATATTTTGTCACTGATAAGAATTATGGCTTTCTGTACAAAGAGAGGCTAAGGTTTTATCTTACCATAGATAAAATGAGATAACTTTATATAATGCATTCTGCTCCAAAATACTGCCATGAGACAGTTGTAAGAGGTGAACTACAAAAGCTTGCCAAGAAAAGAAAGAAGATACTACTATGAAATAATTATAAAGCCTGTCAATGCTGATTTTGAATTTTTCTGGAGATTTTTGTTTTCAATACAGAAAGCAAGTTGAAATTAAAACCCATTAGATCTAATGTCAATAAATGTTATGAAGAGAACTTCTTTAGGTGCTTTGATGACGATTGTTACAAGGGATAAGATTTGCAGCAATAAATTAAATATACTGTTCCACCCATTCGTGGGTGCTAGGGAGTGCTGGTGACTCTATCTGTTTGTTCCTCAGTTACCCAGAAGTACTGGATGATATTCCTCTACTCAGAGTTTTTGTATTACACAACTATTTAATAGTTGTGAAAGCACTTTAGAAACTTTGTAATAACTTATGTCTTTCAGCATCTCCAAGAGATTTCCTGGTAGGCCTGTTTACTGACAGATTAAGATGCTTGACTAAGACCACACAGTGAACCAGTAAGAAAGCTAGAAATTAAATCCAGACAGCTTTGTTTATAGTCTTTTGTTCTAACCTCCCAAATGCTGTGGAAGAATGGATATTTTGCCTGGAAAAAAATTAAAACATGATAAATGAAAGCATGGCAGCACTAAATCTCTACTAGTTTTAGAAGAGTAACAAGGGAAGTTGCACTTCAGTACTCCAGGGATTATTTTTAATCTGAATGCTAAACTCTGACAATACCTTTTTCTTCTAGTTTTTTGTGTCCCCTAGCCTTGCTGCATTTGTTCTGAGCGTTGTGCCACCCTTGGCTGTCTTGGCTGTGATTTACGGCAGATACTTGCGAAAACTTACTAAAATGACTCAAGATTCTCTTGCAGAATCAACACAGGTAACCTTTCTAGTTAACATTAAAGTTGCTCTAGTATATTTAGGTTAATATCTCTGAAGTTACAGATCTTCTGAAGACAACCGTACTGTTAGTTCTGACCCTGCAGTTTTGCACCTGAGTAGTATGAATAGTAAATGTCAGTAACACTTCTTCATAGATCTCAAAAATAACCATGCTTCCATTGTCCATAACAATATAATGCAGAGATACTAGGCCTTGAGGATTTGCAAATGTAAGAAATTATAAGGAGGTTAGGCTTTAGCTTTGTGAGAGCATAAAAAAATCAGCCTATGAAAGCCTGTGTAATTTGGTACCTGGGTTTGAAAAACACTTTTCTTGGATTACAGTTTTGAGCTTGAAGCTATCAGCTCCTAGATGGATGCTTCCTTTGCTAGCAACTCCTTCTCTGGAATGCATCCCTGATGCTTGACCTTACTGTCAGCACTTAAATGTTTATGGGGCCTTCCTCAAAGGCTTAGGGTGGAAAAACATTATTATAAAGCATAGAAATATAATTAGGAAAGCTCTAGTTAAAATAGTCACAGTTGTCAGCTATTATAATCTTGGGATATCCTTTGTAGAACTGTGCAAAAGGAAGATTAGCCCTCTTCTGTTTGTCTTCCTCAGACTCCGTTGGTAGGAAGCCTTTGTAAACCAGGTGTGGGACTTCATGTGAACAAGCAATTGTTGTGTTCCATTCAAATCTTCAGGTTGAATGGGGGATGGAAGAAGGAGAATTATATTTTTATATCATACTTTTACTTACAAAAGGGGAACTTGTTTTTTCTAAGACCATCACAATGTCCATTAACAACTTAGTGTAATTGGTTACAATTGAGGTATTTTACAATTAATACTTTGCTGTTTAGAAGTTAAAATACTGAGTTGAAATGAGACTAGTAGTAGCAGGGCTAAATTGATTCTCAGCATTGCTTTGATCAAATGAATGGAATTGTTTTAGGAAATAACTGCAGGCTTTTTTGCATAATTTAGTATGGAACAGAATATTCTTAATTTTTTTCCCTTCCCACATTGTTATTGCATATTGTGAATAGTAACTTCCCTATGGGTGTTGTTCACACCGAATTTTTTAACCCTACTTTTAAATTTTTCTGTCTCTGCTAGCACTTAACACAACCCTGAGGTTTTTTAAAAACTGCCTGGGCATGCAGTTTGCTTTTAACTTAATAGAATTTTAAAAAGGGGGTTGAGGTGGGGAGAGGAAGGCATGAGGAATTTTCCATTTCTACCCAAAGATATTTAGATTAGTGAAGTGATATTGGTTTAACTTTTAGATGTTCTGTAATGTGGGCATTTCAAATTGTGTGTCTATGTGGATCTGTTTTGTGCTTTGCTTCAATGCAGTTAGCTGAGGAGCGTATCGGAAACATCAGAACAGTTCGAGCTTTTGGGCAAGAAGTGGCTGAAATGGAGAAGTATACAAATAAAGTTGATTATGTGCTACAACTGGCTAAAAAAGAGGCACTAGCTCGGGCAGGCTTCTTCGGAGCAGTAAGTATATTTTAATGAAAGGAAGCCAACCATGTTATGCAAAGTGTCAATTATTTTAAAACTTCTGATGATACTTAAAAATCTGCAAGTAAATGATTGAGAATAAATTGAACCTACATAAAACTGAGGGAAGACTGGGCTTAAATCAGTCTAAATTGCTGTGAAACTGCACCTCAAGATAAAATGGTATAATAAAGTCTCTTTAAGCCTCTATTTCTGCCCTCACGCCCCATAGCTGGGGACTACTTATCTGAGGCCACACCTTCTATTCAAGGAATTAAAGCAGTGGAAACCTTCCCCTACCCTTAGCATTTAGAGGTTTGGCTCCCCAATGAGAGGAGCATCAATGCATAGGAAGGTGGGGAGTGCACATGTAGGGGAGGGAGGCTTGGATTTTTCCATAACTGTTTGTTTAATCAAATTTTAAAACTGGAACGTAACTGCAGACTATCAATTCTTCCTTGGTAATTATGGTTGAGAATAATGTTTAGTGTTCCTTTCCACCTTGGGGAAAAAAAAGCCAAAAAGGAGTTGCTTGCTTTTTGAACAGTTGTTGGATAGCACAGTGCCACTGGGTGTCTGGCTGGCTGTTGGCTGCCTTTACGTTACAATTGTTGAATTTACCTCAGTCCTCCAAAATCCTAAATACCTCTAGTGTGAGAGTTCTTTTTATTACAAGGAAAATTCTGAAACAACATTTTAGAGGATGAAATTTAAGATGTATGTGACAAAATCTGCCTTTTCCTTTTTCCTTAGACTGGCCTTTCTGGAAACTTAATTGTCCTCTCAGTGTTATACAAAGGAGGATTACTAATGGGCAGTGCCTACATGACAGTTGGTGAACTCTCATCTTTCCTAATGTATGCTTTCTGGGTTGGAATAAGCATTGGAGGTATGGAACGGGAGATTAGATTTTCTTCACTTCAAAGCATTGCAGTCATTATAGGGGCAGAAGGGAAGAAGCTCTTAAAAGATCTGACTTTCTTAAAAAGTCTTCCAACTGAACCTCTCAATAAATCATAATTTATTTTTTTCCAAAGAGTTAATGAAAATAATAATCTATAACTTAATATAAGCCTTTTTTTTTCCCAAAAGAAAGGTTGGATTTTTTCAGTGTGTGCATGTGACAGTATATATTACTTTAATTTTCTTTAGGTCTGAATTAAGATACTTGCTGTATTGTGTAAAACAATAAAATATGTGGGTCTGTGTTAAGCATACGCTATCTAGAAAGGCACATAGCATTTAGCTGTAATTCAGTAGAGAGTATCCTCAACTGGAAGAGTAAACAAAATGCCAGCAGAATACTGCACTCTGGTGCTAACCTTCTGGTTTTCCTTACTCACTGACTCCTCCTTGAAGCCCACACTCTGTAATCTACTGGCCCAGCAACAAGCTGTTCATCAGTTTGACCAAGCTGTGTTCATGATTGCATACAGGCAAAAATGATGATAAGGTGCTCAGAAGTTCCACAACTTACTGGAAGCATTCTTCTTTAAAATGAGTCTGTTACTTCTGATAGACTAGGAGGGCAATGCAGCTTGCCTGTATTTTTCTTTTTTAAGACTAGACCTGATATCATGGGGAGCACAAAGATGTGCCTGAGGTGAAAATTTAACAAACCTGCTTCCTCGTATATCAAAATTCCAGTGGCACCCATTCCAACTACCAGCCGCCTTTCTTCTCTGCTTAAATCATTGAAGTTCAGTCAATGGAGAGATACCTGGCACTTTGGAAATATGGGACAAGCTAATGTCAAATAAATGAAGATTAGAAGCACTGCTAAAATATCATTGAATTAACTTTTATTTGCTATAAAAACATATTTTTAAATTCTAGTTCAGATTATTGTAGAATGTTGTTCTGCACGGAGCTTATTCTCATGGGGACTCTGAAGCAGAGGTGTCTTGCCACAAGAAGCCTGCCTTCCTAGATGCCTACAAGGCATACAAATCTTCCAAGTGCTAAATCTGCTCTGTATATGTCATCAATACATGTAGCAGTCAATGCAAGAAACTGTGAAGTTCACTATATAATCTGTGACTTTGCCCCTTTTTGTTGTAAGTTTGCCATGTTTTCTTCCAAACACGGAACATGGGTTATGAAAATTAAAAACATTTTCTAATTTGTATTTGCTGTCCATATTATATAATGCTTTTTTAATGAATGGTTGTGAATTTGCAAACTTCAGTGTCTGAGTTTGAAGTTGCTCTGTGAGGCTTATGCCTTCCCCCACCATGCCCTGATCTATGATGTAGATGCTTTGGCTCCTTTTTCCAAGCAGACAGCATCTCACCATGGCTAGTGTTGCAAGATTTCAGACAGTCCTCAGCAGCAGCATCATGAAACACTCTGGCTACACTTACAGACTTGTGACCTTGAGTTGAGCTTCTTGCTCTGCAAAAATAAACCAGTAAACCCATTAGATAGATAGATATACATATTTTTATATATACCTTGTATATATATATATATTTTTATATATACCTTGTTTTTCTGCCCTCCTGAAATAACTCTTAACACTGTAAGCATTTTACAGTGTAAGTATGTTTATTCTGTTGGAATTCAAAGATCATGAAATCGGTGCCTTTCTTTTGAAAGGCACACAAAATATTAAGAAATTGAACATTTTATATCTATGTACTACTCCATTTTTAGCTCTATGTTGTTTTCTGTTTATGTCAGCTGGAAAGCTCTTCAGCCAAGCTACCTTCAAGATGATTCACACAGCTGGGAGGCAGTACTATCTGCAGGCCTTGTCCTTAGCTTTTGCTTTCTCCAGTACTGTTTGAAGCATACTGGCATGGGAGGCACATTTCTTTCCATAGTTCATTCTTCACACTCCTTCTCAAGCATTGCTTCTCTCTCCCTGCTGTGGCTGACTCAGTCAGGCTCCCCTGTATTAGTGCAAACCTATCTGACAAAGAAGAGCATTCAGAATGCTCTGTTCTACTGAATGATCTGGAAGTATAGCTGGTTGGGTGCAAAGCTATTTTCCTGAACCTGGATGCTGTTCGTCCTGACAGGTGAATGAAAAAGGGCATACATGAGCTGAAGTGTATTAACATTTTCTTTCCTTCAGAGTGATTTGTTTTACAGATATAAATAAGAATGGTAGGGTTATTGGTAGCTCTCAAATGAGACTAGATAAGATTTAACACATTTAACAGTTTGTTGGAATAAAAGATCCCCTACACATCTGATCCTTCAATGCTGTTGCTGAAAAGTTTAACGCTAATTTTATCTCTTCTATGTCTTCCATTCTATAGAGATGCATAATACTGTTCTGCTTTTTGTTTAGGTCTAAGTTCCTTTTATTCTGAGCTAATGAAAGGACTAGGTGCTGGTGGACGTCTTTGGGAACTTATTGAAAGGAAGCCCCAACTTCCATTTAATGGTGAGTTCTTGGTTTGTGACTGTTTAAAAGTTGATTTTCTCTTATGGGTCAGCAATACTTTGAATGGGTGTGTGTAATACTTAAAGGTAGTACTGACTTACATTCTTTTCAGAGAAACTAGATACAATCATAATCCTTCTGACTTTACCTAGGTACGAAACAGATGATGAAAACTTCCTTTAATAAAAAATTTTAGAAGCCAGAAATTTGGCTTAATTAAGTACTTTTGGTTTAATTCTTTTTTATTTATTTAATTCAGAACATGATTTTAAATCATATTACTTTCTAAGTTATGTGACAGAGGACATGGTCATTTCTAGATTTTTGGAATTTTTTTTTATTTCATCACTACTTCCTCTTGATTCAGCTTTAGAGCGAAAAGAGTGGAAAGAAGAAAAAGGAGAGGAGGGAAGAGCTCTGAGATGGCTGTATCTCATATTTTCACTGAAATATGCTTACCATGCTCGTCTCTAATGGCTAAGAAATGATCAGAAAAGCTTTCAAAACCAGGTGGTTTTCATTAAGAGTATTTTGAGCTTAAACATTTCATACTGATCCAGTGAAAACCAGTCTTTAGTAAGACATGTTGATTTGAATCCGAACTGGCAAACACACAGTTTGAGGCCTTTCAGCAACACATACTAAACTGAATTTTTGAGTTGTTCTGCCATAGGAATCAGGGACTGAGGAATGACTGGGGAATAAAAGGAAGTAAACGGTAGTAGGGCTGATAGGAGGACTTCTGCTTCTTGGGGTAGTGTGGATGTGCAGGTACAGCAGGTGTTGCTTTTGGAGTGATTTGCACTTTTCTCCTCGCATTAATACTACCCACTTTTCTTCCTTATTTAGGGGGGCAAGGTTTTATTTTTGCAGAACTCTGGTTGTTGCTGGTGACAACAAGTATCTCAGGAACAAATAACACTGTATTTTTTCTTGAGACTAGAATCCAAACAAGAGACAAATACGTAGCTTTTAGATATTTTTACAGTGATATATAGAGGAAGGACTTGTGGTAGCAGACTTCCTGTATTGCAGTAGGTTTCAGTGTTTCAGGCCATGGTTAGATTGTGCAACAACTGGAACTGAGACTTAAGATAAGTGATTACTTGCTACTGTGGTAATAATAAGGATTATGCTGCTAACACAGGATTTAGCAAATCCATTTCTTTTCCCAAAAGGAGGTTTACAGGCCGTTGTGGAAACATTAAAGTTACAATGTGTATGCCAAAAGGTTAAAGTCAATGAAGGAATCTGGAATTGTATGCTTTTGCCTTTTCCATTCCAGTGCTACTACCATTAAACTGAAAGCCTGGAGAAGAAATGGAAACCTGGAAAAAAGAAGAGCAGAACTAGTGAAATCTTGCTTGCTACTGATGGGTGTCTTTGTTTCCTATCCACGGTTACTGTTTAACCAAACATTGGCATGTGCTACCACCTGCTGTGGCTGGTTGGGAGTTACTTGTGTGCTGCATCTGAAAAGAATTAAGGGTTTGAGTTGTGTTTCTGCAGCACAAACATGCATGACTCGGGTATTGCTCTAGTACTGCCAGTTTTCACAAAACTGGTGGGAATTTTGTCTTTTGGGAATGCAGCCCCACTGTCCAATTAATTTGCTTTGTATGGATATGTGTCACTGGGTTTTAACAGGGCTTGAAGAATTTTTTTTTCTTTTTTTCTTTCTAATTATTTATCAGCTTTTTCTAGTAATGATATTAAGATAATTGTTTAAATCAAATGCTGTGTTCTAGAAAGAAGTTGGTTTTATATAACTTTGGTAGTTGTTCATTCATGGTGCTTTCATTCATGGAGAATTTCACAAATTTAAATTTTCATTTCAGTGAACTGTTGCCTAAGAGTTAGGCCTCTGATTGGTGTTTGAATTGATTAAATATGCTTTCCACTGAAAAGAGACAATAAAACTAAAAATTGGCTGTTAGTGCAACAAACCTAGAAGCAGCTTTATTCCAGTGACCGGAACTGCTCTTGTTCAGAGGAGGATGTTTCGGGTGACTTTTGTGGCTCGGTGAAAGGGCAATAAATGATTTGCAGTGTTTATCTTTTTGTGTTCTGTGGTAACGGGACTTTGGCCTTCACCAATGCCTTTTTATTTCATTGCTCCTAATTGACAAAGCTTAAATTGTTTATAGTATGTTTACTAATTCAGATAATTCTATGAGAAGTGATTGTTGTTAGTGGTTAGGTATTAGCAAGATGCAAATTCTCTCTTCCCTCTTGCTGTATGTGGCCTACAGGTTCAGTGATGGTGAGCAACCTGAAATTGCATTCAGGAATAGTTGGTGTACCACACTGATTCACTCATGGCTGAAATATAACCACTGCAGTCCTGAATTGTGGCTTGTAGTTATCCACAGATTGAATGTGGAGATAGATATTTCTATTGAGTGTCTGTAAAGCAAGTTCTAGGAGGGCTGAGCTAATTTTTGTTTCTGTTCACACTTCTGTATTTTATTCTTTGTTATATAGAGGGAATCACGTTAGGCAAAGACGTATTCAGAGGTGCTTTGGAATTCAAAGATGTTGAATTTGCATATCCAACACGTCCAGAAACATCAGTCTTCAAAGATTTCAGCCTTTCCATTCCAGCTGGCTCTGTTATGGCTCTGGTTGGCCCAAGTGGTACAGGGAAATCAACAATTGTATCCCTTCTGCTGCGGCTGTATGATCCTATCTCAGGTAAGGTTTCTGTGTTGCTTTCAGTTGTGACAATTCATGTTTTGCATCTCACATAAACCTTATAAACAGTTGGAGTTCCTGTGCTTGAGGTCTGTGTTTCCTTCTGGGGTGTATGGTTATCTTGTGGTGGTGCCTGCAAAGCTTTGCATTTCTGATCCACCAGTACTGTACGTGATTCCCCAGGGGTTGTTGTTCTCAGCTGTTCCTTCAGACTCTTTTCAGTACGTGTCAAACACACCTGACTTTACTGTTTCTTAACTTAAGGTACTATCACTGTTGATGGCTTTGATATCCGTCAGTTAAATCCACTGTGGTTCAGGACCAAGATTGGAACAGTAAGTCAGGTAAGGAAGAAAAAACAAATCCAAGTGGATGAAATAATTTTGTGATCAACTAGATTTTCTTCATTTTCTTGCTTTTTAAAAAGACAAAATCTTGCTTCTCAGTGAAATCCTTCCATCTCACCATAACTGCTGTTGCACATGCTTTGTTCTAAAAATAAGTATTTAGAGCTAGTTCCAGTATTCTCTAGTCTGTTTTTACATAATCACAGAGATCCAAAATGTTAATTTAGAAGAAAAGTGTGCATGTGGAGACTGGAAGGTAAATTGCTGTAAATTGTGTCGATATGACCAACCTAATGCTTGCTATAATTTGTCGAAGAAAGTAACATAAAGCTTAACACTTAATTGATGGAAGTTACACAATCATATTTTACACAGCCGTTTTAAAAACTGACCTTTGGTGCTCTGAGTAGTTTCCAGGAAAACATAATTCCATTAGGAAAGCATGAAAATACAGCACGGTTGGCACTTACTCTTATAGTGCCACTTCCCTAGCAACCTTCAAACTCTGGAAGTCAGTGGTGTCTTAAAAATAAACTATTTCACCAATTAAAATGTTCATTCCCTCATCTTCCCAGATACTTCACAGTGCAATTAACTGTTAGGCTGATGTTCTGGTTAAAAGCATAAGGGTAACTGGGCATTTGTTGCATTTCAAAACAACTTCTTTATGTAATAATGCCACCAAAAGCTTTTGTGCAAAAATGATTTTCCTGTTGGCACATTAACACTTTTGGTTTTGAAAGAATGTATTCCATTTAAATTACCAGTAGGAGGTCCATACTGATATTCAAAGAACATGACTCTGCTTTTTAAACAGAGCTCACTTACCTTGTTTCAGACATTTTCCCATTGTTCATCACTTGTCCTATCTCACAGTTCTCTGTTGCAAGCTTTAATACAAATTAAATGCACATAATGCCATAAAATATGTGTAGAGATTAAGAAAAGAATCATCATTGTTGCAAATCATAGAATAGTTTGGGTTGGAAGGGACCTTTAAATGTCATCTAATCCAATCCCCCTGCATTGAGGAGGGACATCTTCAACTAGATATGATTGCTCAGAGCCCCATCCTTGAATGAGCCTGACTTTGAATGTTTCCAAGGATGGAGCCTCCACCACCTCTCTGGGCAACCTCTTCCAGAGTTTCACCACCTGCATTGTAAAAAATGCATTCCTTAGATCTAATCTAAACTGAACCTCCTTTAGTTTAAAACCATCACCCCCTTGTCCTATCACAACTGACCCTGCTAACAAGTCTGTTTCCATCTTTATTATAGCCCCCCTTTAAGTCCTGAAACACCACAATCAGGTCTCTCTGGAGCCTTTTCTTCTCCAGGCTGTACAGTCCCATCTCTCTCAGCCTTCTCTCACAGGAGAGGTGCTCCATCCGTTCCATGGTTATGATATGTGGCAAAGTACAAAGGAAGGGATTTTGATGTTTGAATTTATAGCTCTTCCTAAAATATTAGGAATTGAGAGTTACGTTTCGTCAGTTAAAAAAGCAGCTTAATTTTTAGTTGGTTTTCATTGTCCATTTTGGTGTTAGGGGAGGAGGTTTTTTATTAGTTTTGAATTCAATTAACTCTAGCTTACATATTCTTCGTATGGATATTGTAAGTGGAGTCTTATAAGTGGGGTTTATGTTATTTGACCTAATAGACAACACATGCATACAATTACAGATCTACCATATTAGTTATGTGTTTGCATTTGTCAGGAACCAATTCTCTTCTCCTGTTCTATTGCTGAAAATATTGCCTATGGTGCAGAGGATCCTTCTACTGTGACTGCAGAGGAGATTCAGAAAGTTGCTGAAATAGCTAATGCTGCTAGTTTTATCAGAGATTTTCCAAAAGGGTTTGACACTGTAGTCGGAGAGAAAGGCATTTTGCTTTCAGGTACGTCTTTATGTTGCTTATTTTAAAAACCTTGATGCTATTGAGTGATTCAAAAATTCCATCATTTTTTGTTACCACTTTTTTCTCCAAGCTGTAGCCTGCCATAAGTATTAAAAGAGTCCACCCTTCACCTCCATTCCCTACTAAAGCACATGGGCCTAATTCTGCTCAGCCCAGGCATTCAGTTAAAATTATCTGACATCTGTCAGGGTTTTTTCCTATTTCAATTTAGTGATTTTTTTCCCCCAGGTGGACAGAAGCAACGAATCGCGATTGCTCGAGCTCTGCTCAAGGTAAGCCAGCATCTAAACAACTATTTAACTACTTCTTGGGGGGAGGCAGGAAAAATTAAAAAGGAAGAGGTCTTTCAATGGGAGAGGTAGGAGAATATTTTAAAAAGAGAAAACTGTATCTTTTATGTTAATGAAGTTTGAAAGGGCTAAGTGGCTTAACTAATGACAATTTACTTAATGTCAGTGCTTCTTCCTATTTTTCAGCCATGTTTTTTGATAGTTCTTGACAAGACTGATGTTAAATCATTGTATAATGGTCTACTTCCATAAGATGAGGTCAAAGATGAAGGAAGACTTTAAGAATGTGGTGCTAGTAAACTCATACATGACACTTCTGTGTTCAGATGTCTATCATTCATGGGTTAATTTTTCTGTGTTGCAGTTTAATGGTACTTTAGATGCCTTGTCTTAGCTTTGAGGGATGGCTTTGTCTCTGAATTTGGGACAAGGTGATATTTCAGGCACAATGTTGTGTCATGTTTTTCTTCAAAGACTGGTACGAGTCTAGCTTCAGGGCAGGCTCTGTGCTGCTCAAATTTGAGGAGGGTTCTGAGGATCAGAAGGAGAGAGAGTTTGGTTCAGGGACAGCCACTGGGCCTTGCAGGGAGGCAGTTTGGTGCTGATGCTCAGCTGGAAGTTTTGATCCTTGCTGAACCCAGTTTACATCCATGTTAAGCCATACAGGTCTCTGTAGCATCCTGGCATGCCCAGCTCTGCTAGATTAATAGAAATTTCATTATAGCATTTCTCTTTTACCACAAATGCTGAAAAGCTGTTTGTATTTCAAGCCATGCATTTTATATAGTTCATGGGATTAAAGACTTTATTTTGTGGAAGAAAAAAGATTGTAAAAAATAAATGAGTAGTTGATATACTGGGGTAGCTGGGAGTGCAGTGAAGTCCTGTCTGACCCAGATAAAGTTTCTCAACTTTATCAAGGGAGTTTGGGTTATTTTCTGTAATTCAGTAGTGAACTCCTGTAAGGGATTTGAGTGCTGGCAATTTTTTTTTAAATAATCTAATTGGGAGAAGTTCTTAAATGCTAGTTCTTAAGTACTATGTGTTTTACCTGTGTGTGAAATACTGCTTGTTGGTAGGGTTTTGTTACTTTTAGTTACTAAGACAGTTTTATATAACAGATGGACTGCAAGCAGAGGGTGGTTGAGCCTCTGTGAAAGAGCCACATAAGAACGTAGAACTTCTGACCACAGTGCTGCCAAGAATGCCTTAAAAATCATCTCCCCCCTTTAGTTTGTATCTTTCAAATGGTTATCTGGGAATAGAATTCTGCTATTTTAGTTTGGAAAATTTGGAAATGGAGGAGTGTTATTTCTATTTTGTCCTCTTAGCATTTAGATTTCTTAGAAGTAATGCTTTGAATGACTCAGTTCTTTTGATGAAGTAAGTACTCTTACTTGGAGTTTTAAGCTATATGAATACTGTTCTCTATTGATATAAATATTCAGATCTTGTTTAATTGTTATTATAACCAATTTTACTTTTTTTTCAGAATCCTAAAATTCTTCTGTTAGATGAAGCAACAAGGTAAGAAGAAAAAGAAATAGAAACTTAGAAATTATGTACCTGTAAAACTCAGATTTGGGAACTGTTCTCTCTTCTTTCTTTCTCTCCATGTCGTTATACATTGTCTAGCCCCTTATTGCTCTCTACCCAGAAGAAAGAATGTGCCTTCTAGAATGCATGACTTGGTTAGGAGACCTACAATAAAAGCTGTATATGCAAAGCAGAAAGGATAGCTGGTACAATGTGATTTTTCATGGAGTTAAATTTGTAATATGTAACATGATTTGGAACATCTACTTAAGGCTTTTTTGTATCTTTAGTTTAAACTTAGGTCCTAGTGTAAAAGAGAAAGGATTATTCTGCAGTTTAATTAATTTTTTTTCCACTGAGTTAATTTGGTGTTATTTCTCCATGCTTATTTTTTCATATGAGAGTATGTCATGCCTATAACTTGGATGTGAGCACTGAGCGTGTTCATGAAACTTTCCTGCAGTTCTGGCAGTCCATTTTCAGCACCAATAGAGAGGGCTTGCAGTTTTGGCAAAATCAGCCTAATGCATACAAAACCAACCTGTCTTAAAATAACAAATATCCTCCTCTCTTCTGTCCGCACCCCATTTGTTACTAGTGCTTTGGATGCTGAAAATGAGTATTTAGTGCAAGAAGCTCTGGACCGGCTGATGGAAGGGAGGACAGTACTAATCATTGCTCATCGTCTGTCTACTATCCAAAATGCTGATCTCGTTGCAGTCCTTGGCCAGGGTAAAATTCTTGAATGTGGGAAGCATGAGGAACTACTTGCAAATCCAAATGGACTTTTCAGGAAACTAATGCAGAAACAAGCTTTTCTTCAGAACAATGATAATTTTGCATTAGATTTACAATCCAGAGAAAAGGATATATTAAAAGAAAATGTATGAGACAATGTATGAATAATGGAAACTTACAAAGACTATAACTTATGTTTCAGTTATGTAAAGTAAATGTTATATTTTTCCAGAATGTAAAAAATATTCTTTTGAAACTTATATGTGTTTAAACTTTTTATTGAAAGCTTTTTAATAACTATTGTAACTTTTAAAAATATCTGTCACACTGAGATAATTTCAGTGCCTAGATTTTTCTGCTTGTGTTACTTTGAGACTGTCTAGAATCTCGTTTGCTGTAATGCACTGTATAAAGATGTGCTCCATTCTCAAGTAAGTTCAGTATTTTAAAGGTAATTAAATGACAATCTTATCATTTTCATATCATTGTCTCTCTCTTTCCAAGGAACTTTCGCGTTTTGTGCTTGTCAGTAGTCTTAAAATGCTGGAATACAAAAATGCATGACACTAACACACTCTGAAAGTTCTGTCTGACTTCCACTGCACTGTCCTTCCAGTTACCATTTGTTCCGAAATGTGATTGTGTTCTGAACTTGATTATGATCCCCATCTACAGTTCCTGTAGAGAATTACATATTAAAATACATTTTAGAGAGTATGAAAGCATGAGTTGGAGGAAAGTTCTTTAATAAAATAAACAACCCAATGGAAAAAAAAAGCAACCAAACAAACAAACAGACTTTACGTAAGGCCAAAGGAAGTGTATTATTATATGAAGTCACATAGGAAAATCTAAAATTTGCAAGCATTTTCTTCCCTTTTCTATTTTCCCATTTCTTTAGTTTCACTTCCTTTCTCAGATGACATCCTAAAGAACATGCCCTCCCATATACGTTTTTGTCCTTTTTAAAGGCATATGTAAGTTTTGTATTGTTAATTAAAATTCCAGTGATAGAAAGCACGAGTTTTGCCTAACTACTTTATTAGAAACAACTAGTAAATAACCTTCTCAAGGACAACTAGTAAAATAGCGGCATTACATTAATTTCAGTAACTGCAGGAGGATATGTTTGGCAGTGAAGAGTTTGCCTCATATTTCTAATTGAAGAGTCTCTTTCAATAGAATCTCTGAAGATATAAAACCCCACAAAGAGATTTTAAAAAGCTAGAAACTCCTCGGGTCTCATTAAAACTCATCCATGCTAGGAAAACTTGTTGCTGGAACACCTTATTGGCAATAGCTGCAATACCTAGTGCTGGGCAAGCTTAAAATGTTAGTGCCATTAATGGCACCTTGTGGAATATAGTGAAAATATTAGAGAACGAAAATAAAATTACATCCAGATGTAATTTTATCTTCAGGTATAGTTTGCCTAGAAGCTTGTGTTGTACTAAAGATATGCCAAAAATACTCCTGACCCAATGTTTAATTTTAATGTTGACTACCAGTTAATGTATTTAGAGGGGTTTGATTTTTAAATCCTCACTCATGAAATTTCTCTTTACATGAGATTCAATTAACCTCTTTATTCTTTTATTTACACGGGTTACAGGAATTACTTGCAGCTGAACTGAAGGAGTGTTTCGTGTCTTTTGTTCATTACTTGTCCTGGCAGGTATTGCAGCCCACAGAGAAGTGTGAAAAGCTACACAAAAGCTCCAGTCCACGAAAGGGAAATGTTTGTTACAACGGGTACACTGGTTAGCAGACTTTATTCGAGTTAGAACCACTCAAAAAGCTCCTGGGGATATTTATGGGACAATCAAGAACTGGCTAAGTCTCTAACTGGTAGCAGTACAAATTATTTCTGTGTCAAAAATGAGACTTGACTGTTGAGTTGTATCTCTCTCCTGCAGATGGAGCTCTTACAGGGCTGGGACAGCAAAAGGAAGCTGACTAATTCCCTGGGGAAGTGTAGCTGGGTATAGACAGGGTTCAATCAGCAAAACACAACTGGTCATGCTGCATCATTTTAAATATTTTAGGAACGAGCTGTGAAGAGGAGCTTTCAGTTTTTAAAATAATTTGAATGTCACCAGTCATGAATGTTGGGAAATGTGGATGTCAGCTTGAATTTTTTTCCAGACTTTTCCATATTTGCTTGTTTGTGTATGCATTTCCTGGTTTGGTTTGTTTGTTTTTCTTGATGAAGTGACAGTAACATGATGATTTAGCATCGTATGTATAAAGAAGGCTATATAGAAGGATACTATATTAATGTAACAGTATAGTGAAGCTCCACTAAATTTTGGTATTTTGCTTTTCACATAAAATCAAAGCCACAGGAGATGACTTGAATGAAAAAGACAAAGCACTGACACTGACAGGTGTCTCATACTTCAGTAGTGCCAGATGAACTATCTCAAGTTTATCTCATCTGCATTTGGGTTCAGTCATAGGGGACCACATGGAAAGCCTAACAGCCCTGACTCTATTATCAAAAAACACATTTTTGAAAAGTTATGAGATTTTTTTTATATTCTATTTTTGGTTAATTTTATCTTACCTCATTTGCTTCGTTGATAATATACGTTCAACTCAACTTCTTCCCCAAGAGGATGGTACATACTTACCTTCTGAAAGCTTTTTCATGCAAACCAGTGCCATTGAGCATTTAGTTTCCCTTGAAGGCTAAAATCTATTTCTATACTATAGAATAGCTGTAGTGCATGGTTGTTCTTTACCGTAAATGTGAAACGTACCCAGGTTTGCCTGGAATATGGTTTTGTATATTTATTTATTTAATCAGAAATTTGGGGACAAACACAGGTATGCACAGGCTATTTTAATGATAAGGCAACTCTTCGTGAAAAATATGTCCTTCCAAATAGTCTTTGAACAGCTGCTTTTTGAGCATATCCAGCCTTTCCCTGTTCCAGCTGGTTAGCGCCAGCAAACTGCACCGCATGAACTCAGTGAGGAATGGTACCCAAACCCATCCTTGGGAATCCTCCTGGGAACGTCCCGGACGACCAAGCACAGCTTCAGGAATACCTGAGCGAGAGGACCATGTTTTAGTTTGGCGCTGAGGACGATCCCGCTGTACCACGCAGCCCTGACGGCCACAGAAGCTGCCCCGCACCAGCACTCCCACAGCTGCCGCGGGGTTTCCGCCGCTCCCCGGCAGGGGCCGCGCCGCGCTCGACTCCGCTCGGCTTTGTTCGGCTCCGCTCGGCTTTGTTCGGCTCCGCTCGGCTCTGTTCGGCTCCGCTCGGCTCTGTTCGGCTCCACCCGGCGTCGTTCGGCTGCTCCCAGCTCCTCCTGGTCTCGCTCGGCCCGGCCCGGTCGCACTCGGCTTCGTTCGGCTCCCCCCGGTCGCGCTCGGCTCCCGGCGGTTCCGGCGCGGCCCCGCCCCGCGGTGACGCACTCAGCGGGCGCCTGGCGGGAGCGCGGGGCCGGCGCCGCTACTGCATCCACAGCCATGTTCCCGTCGGCTCCCGCCTCTCCGCGGACCCCGGGCGGGTCGGCCCGCAGGACCCTCGGCAGCGCCGCTCCCAGCCCTCTCTCCCGGCCGGGCGGCAAGAAGGGCCTGCCCGTCGTGGCGGCAGCCGCGTCCCCGGGGCTGTTCTCGCCGGCGGCGCGGAGGAGCGGCTCCCTCTCGGCGCGGTGAGTCCCGCCCCTCGCCGCAGAGCCGGCCTCGTTGTTAGGTGCTCGAGCAGGTGTGGGTTACATTATAGTACTGTACGTTAAAGCCATAAATATACGGAAACACATGTTCAGCGTTATGAATACCGGTTACTAGGTTTTGACTTCTAGGGTTCCTCAGATATATCCCTATGTGGTACAAGTATGATAGATGAAAATAATAAGAACTTCCCTATTTACAAAGAAGATAAAATAGTCAAAGTTCAGGCATTTCACACCCACCCCTCTCCCCAGCTTCCTGTCTTCTCACTTCTATATGAATCAAAACTGAGATACAACATGAGCCCCAAATGAGTTTCAGGCTTCATAATCTGTTTTCTCAGGAGCACTTATTTGTTTCGTTGTCGAGATAAAGAGGATTGTCCGTGTTCAGTTTTGAGGAACTTTAATTCAAGTCTGCTTAATAGTTTTTGCAAACTGGGTATCAGGATTGTCTACTAGCTGTGTATCAACTTTTGCCATTTCACACTGGGAGGTCTGAGACATCATTTTACTTGTGAAGAGAAATAAAAAGAGGGCATTAACTTCTAAAAGCAGAGAAAATTGCCCACCTAATTATGTTCAAAAGACAAGACAGACTTATGCTGTTCCAGAGAGAGAAGGTGGGGAAAGATGGTAAGCAGCTTTTATAAATGATATTGTGAAACAGGTAGGAAATGCAGTCTCTATAGCAAACTAAGGGTGGTAGAAGTGCTATCAGATCCAAGCTGCCATCGGTGTTTAAAGTGTTGCACAGTGTGTACTGCCCAGCAGTGCCAGAGCCAGGGATGGGAGTAGGCCCTGCAGTCAGGGGAGAGCTTCTGCTAAGCTTCTCCTGACATTGTGAGTGTCTTTATTCTGTACGTAACCAGAGTGTAGAGAAGTTGAACAGTGCGTTTGTTGCTGGTGGAGTAATGCATATTCAAAGTCAGTTCTTTAAAAATAAAGAATTTCATGACAGCTAGCACCTTGTAAGGAAGCCACCAAATTATTGCTTTAGGTGATGTTCCCAGAGGAAGCATGTTTATTTTACATAAATCTGTTTCTGAGTAGCTACTAATGAAGTAAATGTCTGCTGAAACTGATGAAGAAGCAATAAAAAGTTAACTGTAACTTTTTGTTTTGTTTAAGAGCGACTCCTACCAGAGTTATCCAGCTTCCTACAGCAACTGAGACTATTAACTATGATGTTAAGGCTTTTGGATCCTCTCTGCCTGTTAAGGTTATGGAAGCCCTGAAGAAGGCTGATGGTAAGAATTGATGTTATTTTTCTCTCTGAATATTGACAGGTGAGAGAAGTCTTAACATGTCATTGATGCCATTGAAATGCTGACTTTACAGGTGAAGCTAAAATGTCTGTGCCTTGCTTTGAATCCAACCTGGTTACCTATGCAACAATAATTATAGTAATACCCATGTGGGTGTGAATGCATGGAAAGATCCTTCTTGCTTATGCAATTTATTGTAAAAAGCCAAGGTTATAAAGAAAGCCAATAGTAGGTTTTTAGTAACTTTTACTTACTGGTTCTTTCTCACCTTTTTTACTTGTTTAGATTTTGCTGTGTCCTAGAGTGGATGCTTAATTTTTTTCTTTATTTCAATTCCCATTTGTTATCTCTTCCAAAAGCCCCAGTGATACTAGCCTTTCCCTGAGTTCAAGAAATTGGTCTGCTAAGCAATTTTTTCTCTGGGCATAAGTTTTCCTTTTATAGTAGATATAAGAGGAACCAAATATGTATCTTAAAAATAACGTAAAAAATTATTGAGCGATCTACAAAGCTGTTATAATCTGCTCTAAATAGATGGAAATGGGTTTTAGGGATGTCTTTTCATTCTCAAAAGTTGACGGTTTATCGAATGGATTTTTAAACTAGATGTAGTAATTCGATGTTTTAATCAAATAGATGGAAGTTCTAACATGGAAACTAATTTAATAGAAAGTATTTCTTACTTTCATATAAGAATTAAAGTTTATTGGTTAAAAGTTACTCTGCAGTGTTTTGAAAATCTGAATGCTTTAAAAAAATTCCTTTTTTATGTAGCTGATGACCAGCTGAGTGTTCAAGTGGATGAAAGTGGATGGGCCTGGCTAGTTCATAAAGAGAGGCTGATTATTTGGAAGATTGGTCAGTCTGCAGTAGCTAAGGTAACTGAAGGGTCAAGATGGAAGAAAGTCTGTATTTTATGCTATTTGAACTGGTTATGCAGTTGTGGGGTTGGGAGCTTTTTTTCAGCTGGAGTTTGTCTGCTTTTCCCCAAAAGCAGAAGGATTGATGTGAAGTCATGCTAACAACAGTAACTGAAACTCAGGCTTTTGAGAGATCTTATAATTTTTATATTCCTCTCTTCAGTTTTAATTGTCACCTTGACACTAAGATTAATTCTTTGTTTTCTAATAGGTGTGGCTCTTAGGTTAGATAGTCTTGATAAAGCTTATTTTGATAATTAAAATCTAGTTGATATGGTACAGGTTGGTTTAGATTATTCTGGGGCCAATTTTCAACTTGCAAAAAACCCCAAAAAGACGGCTACTTTCAGAGGTACTGAACATGTGTTTCACCTAGATTTCTTAGGTCAAGAATTTTTTTATCCCCCCTAGACAGTGTTTCTTTCAGCATCGTTCCAGTGATGGTCAGAGAAAAACTGTAGTTACAAAATCAGTTTCTTTCAATCAGGGCAATGTATGTTAATTATACAGGTCCTGCACTTACAGGGGAGTGTCAGGTGTACACATTCTGGCACTTGAGCTTTTTCAAGGGATTAAAATTTTTCTGATTGTTAAACTCCAAGGATGTAGGGGAGTGAGGAACATTTCCCCTTTCTACCCTGTTAGTACCTAGTAAGTTTTCTCAAGCGCTTCTACTTTAATTTTTTTAGAATATTGTAATAAGGAATAGTCAAATAATCCCTGATAGAAATAATTCAATACTGTAATGTTGTAAGAAACACTCAGAAATAACTAAAGAAAACCAGTGATATTTGAAAATGTACCAATAAATGCTTTTTAGCTTTTTGCTGGTTGTGACAAACTTGTTGAAATTGTTTCGTGACAATTTTTTGTCCCCTTACACAGTGTCTGGCTTAGTTGAAATATAATTTTTAGCAGGGTCAAAAAGTCTAAAGATTTTGTGGCAGAGGAATAAGTTCTCCCAGTCTCATATTTATTATGACATCTCTTTATTTCTTCCAGTTATCTCTGTGCAAAGAATTGCAGCTGCCACCCAGTGACTTCCAATGGAGTTCTAGTTTAGCAGCTATATCTTGTCTCAATTCTTCAGGTGAAGCACCTTCTCTGCAGGTGATCAAATTTTAAATTTTAGTGTTTAAAGGAACTCTAAGAATAACCTTGAATATATCCTTTTTTTATTAAAAGGATATATTCCAAGTGTTTGAAAACACTTGGTGGTATGCTATCTGTTCAAAAGGTCAGGATTGATAGTTGGTAATAAATACCTTTGAAGTAAACAAAATTCTGCTGGTCCTGTTAAATTGCACCATGTGCATCTTATAGGATCAGATCAAATAATAGTTTTCCTAAGGATTAATTGACATGCTTTCATAACAAACAAAAATACAGTGAACTAAGAGGTGTTACGTTAATGAATACTAGGGCAATCAAAAATGGGGTCTGACCAAATGCAATTTAAGTGTTGGCTGAAAACGTTGTTGGGTGGATTAATTCCCAGTATCCGTAGAGGAGAGGCAAACACCAGCACCCTCTCTTGACTAGTCTTTACGAGGAAGCTGACCCTGGGAGGACAGACTTAATCTGACTGATTGGTTTCCTGAGTGGCTTTTTGTAAGTTACTGTGTGAGAGGGTGAGGTTTGAAAATCGGTTGTGTTCTGAAAGCATGTTAATGTGCCTGTTGCTATCATTCATGAAAAGAACCTCTCATTTTCAGCCTAGATTTCAGTTAATATATGTGATGCTCTAATAAAACTGGCTAAGAAGCTGTCCATGGAAGTAAGTAGCAGCACAGAATATAAAATACAATCTTTTCTTTTGATTTGTTGTTGTGTTACACTTCCAGGTGATAAAAAGCAATTTTAGTATTTTGGGATTATCTCATGAAACCCAAAATGTTCTGACTTAGTCACATCCAAAGACATTTATGAAGAAGTAATACACCTAACCCTAATATTTTATTTATTGTATTTTTAAATTTCATCGTTCTTTAGCTTGTGAACTGAAAGTCAGTGTCTAGTCAAAAATTGGTTAGAAAATTCCCAGGAGCTCAGTAACAACTCCCAGCTACAGTTCTTCTATTGTTCAATGATTTTTACATTTTTTTTTAACAACTAGTAGATTAAGTACAATGCTTTTCTCTAAATCTCTACCTGAACAGTCTTTTGCTTCATGCTTTTCATTTGGTGTCAGTGATTTCCTGAGTTACATTGTAGGCCTATGCCTTTAAAGAGAAGAGCCACCATGTGATTTGATATTTCTCTTAAAGACACTAGAGCAGTTAAATTATAGTCTGCATTTGAAGTCTTCTGTAGTAGCTTTTAACTCTTGGCATCTGAAATCCTCCACAGGCTCTTTTCTGTTTTACAACTGTAAGTTTTGTTTGCATTTCAGCAGCAGACCCTGCATTATCAGGAGTAAGAACCAGTAGAAAATATTCATTAGCAAAAATAAGCGAGTATAACATTCCCTGCACAAATTAAGTTGTGCTGCAGGGTGTTTTTGTGATTCAGTTCCAGGTTTGTTGTGTGCATCCATATGTATTTACTACTTTCTCGTGTCTTTGTCACTCACAGTCTTGATATGTAAAATAACATGTTTTAGTTAAAGCTGCAGTCTGATTTATTATTATTATTATTATTATTATTACTGTTATTACTGTTATTACTGTTGTTATTATTGTTATTATTGTTAATTATCATCTTGCATGTTCTGTTAATTACTTTTTTGCTTGAAGTCTCTGGCAATAATGGTTGCTACCAGTGAAGGTTCCGTGCGCTACTGGCCCAATCTTGCACATGAAGGATCCTATACAGACACTTTCACAGACTTTGGAGGCTCTCTGTGCAGTTTCCTCACAGCAGTAAAGGTAAAACAGTATGATTTATATTGAAACACAGGTTTTATTCCCAAACTAAAGGTGGAAAAGCATGCTCAACTTTATCAGTCTTAAATCTGCAATAAATGTCGTGAAGGTAACGCTATTTTTCATCATTAGATTCCAAGGATTATGTGGGAGATTAGTTCTGTTGTTTAACTGAAATTGAGTTTCATGGATAAAAATGTCACAGAAAGCTAAGAAAATTAATCTCTTTGTCAGTGCTAAGTACAGTACCTGTGAGATGTTTGTCTTTTTCTAAAGATGCCTTGCGTCTTGTTCAGTGTTTACCCGTATGAGCTGACGTAAAGAATTTTAGCTGACAATAGAGTTTTCAAGAATGTGATTTTTTTTTTTTAATGTAGTTGCTTTCTCTTTTTGTTAGGGAGGAAGCTTTATTTTATCATCTTCCAGAGGTCAACTAGTCCGGTTGATACCTGATAGTTCTGGCAAGATTCATCAACATGCCCTGCCACAGGGGCAGGGCATGTTTTCTGGAATTGGTAGAAAGGTTTCTTCTCTCCTGGGTATATTGTCTCCTGGAAATGATGCTGTGGTAAGCTTCAGAAACATTCATCTTCTTTAATTTCTCTTTTTAATTTCTAGCCTCTGTGTTTAAGAAAGGAAAAAGAAAAGATTGTATAAGGATGTGTGATGACAAAAAAAGACAAGACTCAGCTCATTTATGTTACTTACATTTCTTTAAAATTTGAAGCAAAGATGGAAGCCAAATATATCTGTATGTTTTGTGAAGGCAAATGCTGGCTTGCTCTTTAGCTCTGAATAAAAGGAGACTTTGGAATAGTGTCCTTCCTGGGGAATATGCAATGGTTGCATGTCCTGCCCCTTTCTAGTGATAGCCTTATTACTACTTGAAGAAACCAGCCTGTCATTCTTCTTTTCTGATTTAGCACTGCCAAGGGTTGATGATTGGTTGAGTTTTGTCAAAGAACTCCACAGAAGCTGGCAGGAAGTACAAGAAATGTATTTAGTATAGATGTTCTTTTATCTATAAAATAAGACTTCTCTTGGAAGTTATCATAATGCTCATCTTGAGTGCAACTCCTGTAGATTGCCCAAGGAAGTGACCCTTTTTGTGGACTAAGAGTGGTTTAGATTATTCTATCCAAATATTGAGGCTTTGCTTTAACCTTTTCAGCTTTTTTGTTTTTTAAATGCAGATTTCTAGTGTTCTTTGGGATAGAGAGAGATCAAGCTTTTACATGCTAACAAGTTCAAATCTAAACAAATGGGAGATTGACGATTCATCAGAACGTTACATTCTCAGCTGGGATATCAACAGGATCCTGAAAGAACATATTACAGATGCAATTTGGGTAAGAGCCAGCCCAGCTGGAAAGGGTTAGTGTGTTTGTTTTGATTGATAGCCTGTTTATATACAGTTACACAGCGGATGTATTTCTTTTTTTAGGGATCTGAAAGTAACTATGAAGATATTAAAGGCGGAGTAAATATACAATACATGGATTTGCAACAGAATCGGTAAGGAAGTACACTTGCATCTGGTAAGGCCTTCATTAATGAGATAAATCTGTTCTGTTTTCCTGCAAACACTTAATGTAAGTAATTGCAATTTAATTTTTCTGGAGTGGCACTGTTGATAAAATAAGAACCTTATGTTAGGTAATTAGGTTATCCTATATTTCATCCTATCATTATCTTTTTAGCATTACAAATCCTTTACCTGATAATAATTCCCTTCACTTTTTTTAGTGTCATTTTATCAAGTTTGTGTATTTGTTTTGTCTTGATTTTACAAAGACAAAACATAAACAACTGTAACTTGTTCCAGCAGGTGCAGAGAATTTAGTAGCTCTTGCATATGATTTAATGACATGAAATTACAACTGCCTTGGTTCAGTTTTGTACTGCAATATGAGTACTGTTAAGAAAGTAGCTTGGAAGAACAAATAGTATCGTTGTTCTTTCTAAAAATTAAAATATTGGAAAATATTTAGTTGAAATTGTACTTAGATATCTTTTTTTTTTTGTGTGGTAGTGTTAGAGCAAATAAAATATATAATAATCATCTCTCAATGGTGTGGTATCTGTTGTTGAATAGTGATGGACTGGTCATACTTGCTGCAGCATGGCATCCTGGAGATCGTCCATGTCTTGTCTACTACACTCTGATAACGGTAGAAGATAAAGGCTACCAGATGTCTGATGATGTTGTTGTGGAGGTCACACAGTACAATCCATCTTTTCAGGTATGCTAATGGAGGTTCACATACTGACTTAAGAAAGTTCAGTGTTTCAGAGTATTCCTGTACATGTATCATGTATCATGTTTTTGTCTAAAGGAAAATCAGTTTCTCTTGGAAGTATGTATTAGTAACACTGTGAGGAAAATGTATACCAGCATGTCTTAATGTTTAATACTAACCGTGTATAAAGTTTATACTTGGCATTTTAAGGTATAAGATAAAACCCTCAAAAATAAGTCTAATCTGACTCCTACTGACTTATTTTTTGTGCTGTCTGTGAAAGTTCCTACAGAGTGTTTTTATTGTATGCTCTTGCAATCCATTTAGAACAGATCTCAAACTCTGAGACTCTTGTTGCAGGACAAGGAATTAAGAGACCTGTTTTTTGGTCCTTGCTAGGCAACTGGCTTGCTGGGAGGGAAGGACACACTGGCTGTCTGTAGAATACATTGTCTGTCCTGTGTCTTCTGGAAGCATAAACTTGGGCATTCGATTTCTTTGATAAACTTCTTCCACTCTTCCCCCTCTCCCCACTGCCTGTAACAGCATCTTAAAGCTCAAAGGTGGAAGAAGCGTGTGAAAACTGTTGAATAATTGATCTGTTCACTTATCTCTCCATGTGAAATTAACAAGAATATAATGCATATGGAAGGGGGAAAAAACCCCAGGATCTAAAATTTTAGGGCAAATTAAAAGCAATTATGTTTGGTTTTTTAGGTTGTAAGTTAGATCCATATCTCACTGTTGAAAATTAAAACAAGTCCAGGCACTTTGGATTAGCATTTAAAATTTTAAATGTTTAAGATATTGATTATATATGTGATATTGTTTGTATTTAACACTTTCAGTCAGAAGATGAAGTGTTGTGCTGCCTGGTAGTCCCAGATTACTTCAGCCATGCTGCTTACCTTTATAAGGAAGATGAAGTGTTTGCTTGTTCCACTGGAACTGGCAGAGTTTCCTTACCACAGGAGAAAATCATATTTGGCATACAAGGTAACTTGCTGTGGAGGAGAATCACATTTTGTTGGTACTTTCTAATTCAGTATTTTTATAGTATTTAGAAATCTCAGAGAGCAGTGTCGTACTTGTGCGCCTTTATTAAATGTTTCAAGTTGGGAATTTCTCATGAGTGTATGTAGAAGTGCTGATGTGACATTTGGTGTTGTTACTCTACAGTGTTTCAAATGAAAATGACGCAGATCCCTGTTCTTGGTATGTGAAAGGATGGAGGTTTTGATTGTGGGGCTTTTTCCTGTTTTTTTTTTCTCCTAACATTCACTGTGAATTGATTTTTTCCTTGAAATTAACTCACTGTCAGATGTCTCTAAGTATGTCATCCATGACCTTCAAAGGTGTTCTCAAGTATAGCAGGAACATCGGTCCTTAGGTAGAATTTGAATGAACTGGATCTTGAATTTTTTTCTTCTTTTCTTCACTTTTCTTCCCTTTTTTTTTTATAACACTTCCAGTATCTGGAAGTCTACATCAGGAGTAGCAAATAGTTCCACAATTTCTCTAAGTCAGGTGCAGTTGTCAATTACTGTTGGTTCATTAATGACAAAAGTTGATAATTGTCTATGAAACTCTTACGTTTTGGTTTTAAAATAAAGCGATGTTTGTGTGCTTGCTTTTTTTTTTTTTTTTCCTTTCCTCATTTTAGGAGACAGTATATTAGGAGCAGGTTCCTGTAATAGCCTTCCCATCTTCTTTGCCAAAAAAAGTGGACTTCTCACTATCTTGTCCAGGGAAAATATTTCTGTGCTTCCTGAAGACCTTGAAGATGCCCTGTCTTCTTCTATTGCTGGACCAAGAAGTGAGGTAATGGTTATTTGTTTGCCTGGTTGAAAACAGGGTACAAATAAAGTGGTTTTTTTATGCCACTTTTGAATTTTCACAGTGGAAATCCTGGCTTGTTTGGGTTTTAAAGGTTTTTTTTAAATAGACACTCAAACGCTTGTAATGAAGGTAGTTTTCAAAACACAAAAATTTTTACATCTGCTAGTTTGGGTAGCTTTTTTTAGTTTTCCTTTGTTTCACAGTTGAGGTTTCCATTAAATTTGCATTTTTTCCGTGTAAGTGTGTTGCTGTCTATCACTAGGCCTGATGTAACACTATAATCAGTTGTTATTATTAACTAATATTTTAATGGAAGGCCTTTGCATGATTGCTCTGATGGAACTGTATTTTTCTTAACAAACTAGTCTCTAGTTAAGTTTGTATGCAGTTAGACTGTTTTTGTGGATGATAGTACTAAGGAATACCTTTTCAACCCTATCCAAAATGGTGGGTTTGAATTTTCAAATAATTATCATTAAAAAATCTGATGGGCAGAATAAGTTGGTGTAAGTTCCTTTGCAGATGGTGTGAATTTTGGTCAAACCTCTGTGTGACTTTCATTGTAACGTATCTCAGATGTTTGTGTTTGACTTAATAAACACAACTGCTTCCAGGTGGTGATTTTATTTTAAATCTGTGGCATTACTACTTAAAAAATTTGTTTTCATTTCATACTGAAGATTAATATTTGTCTTTCAGCTGAAAGTTTTATTTTGCATTTTCAGAGTCCTGCATTTGATGCAACCAGTAGGCTAGAAATTATAGCTCAAGAAGATAAGACCAAATTACTGAAAGCTGCTTTTCTACAGTACTGCAGGTAGAAATAGCACTTCATTTTTGAGACTTTGTTTGCTGTTTTTGAAGGCACTCTGGTGTTTGAGTAAGGGATTGTCTTGGTTAGGATACTCCTGTGCTATTTTAGTTGTAGCTGTTTTAATGACACACATCTTTATTAGGAAAGCATTAAATATGCCTTGGGCTAGTGAAGAAGGGATATGTGCTAGAAAGGAGCAGACTTCTGTAAAATCTCAATGACTTGTCACTTACTCTGTGCAAATTCTGTGGGTTCTTTTGTGCCAGTGAAACAACTTTCAACCTTGCATTTTAACTTCTTTATTCTTTAGTAAGTGGTGTTTTGTTGTTAAAAAACTTTCTTTTTCATCCTCATTTTAATTTGCCTAGCTGTTTTCAGTAATACTTTTGAATACACTTAAGGCCTTGAAGATTAACTGGTATGGCAGACATTGGGCAGGATGATTTTTTTTTTTTAGATTGGCTGATATGGAAGAATGAGTGGAAACAAATGCCCTGTTTGTCAGACTATCCTTTTTAAAACAGTTTGACTGTGGGGAGGCGTGCAATGCTCCTGAAAGGTTTGATGTTGAGATGAGTGATGTAAACAAAGGAGAAAAAAGAGAAAGAAGAAGATAAACATATCTGTAGACTTAGATTAATTATATTTAGAGGGGATTGTTTTCAATATTTATGTATTTTAAAAACAAAACAAAAAAACCCACAAACCCTCTTAGGATTAATCTCCTTAAAGAGTCTTAAAACTTGGAAAGAACAGGTTTAAGATAACAAGAGGTAGGAGTGCTTTTGGCATAGAGCTTCATGTGAGGTAAAAGATAATGAGGGGGATTAGGCACAGAGAATAAAGGATACCAATACAAGATCTGTAAACAGGCACAGAATTTAGACAAATTCTGCATGTGTTCGTAAGTGTCATTAAACAGAAGTGCTGCTCAAGATGGCTGGAATAGCTGTGGTCTGAGAGCACAGTTAACAAACATGATGTCATTGAGGATGTGTACAGGGGGGTTGGAAAAAGAAGTGGGAGGTAGTAAGGAAAACAGTGTGAAAGCATATGGAAGTTGGAAGTTATTTTGATAAAAATCTGGGTTATATTTATGAAACGAGAAGAAAATAATAATTTTATGTATGTAGTAGTTATTCTGAATTTTTTTCCAGAAAAAAATAGTCTGGTAAAATGAATGGAGCAAATCTTCCACAGAACAGATGTAGCAGTGGCCTGTCCAGATGGCCAGTGAGTTGATGCAGACCAAATAATGGAAAGTTGTGCAGCCACCGGAAGTGTGAAGTCCACCAGCTGTACAGTGAGCACTGGCAGCTTTACAGACCTAGTGATCTTTGTAGGGAATAGGAAGTTCTATGGAAAGATCAAGTTGACCCTTTCTGAAGGCACTTTATGATTTGAAGGAGCTAATAAAGTCCCATTTAATTTCCTTAGAAACACATCCTGTTGGGTAGTAAAGATGGGACGTTCTTTTTTAATGGAAGATTCAGTATATTCCAGTTTTTAAAAGTATCCTTTGCTTTAGTTTACCTTTGTGCAATTTCTGGATGCACTGCTGGGTTGTTTTTTGGGTTTTTTGTAGTTTGTAGACTTCTTGGTCACGTAAGTGTTCAAACTGAAAGTTTCATGAAAAATATAAATACTTCCAGTACTGGAATCACAATATCCTTTCTCAGTTGGAATAGAATACTGTAATTTTTTAGTCACAAAATCAAATCTCCGGGTTTTGTGTATATTGCATAATTCTTACACAGAAGTACAACTTCATACCTTGGAGGTCTGTGGTTGTTTCTTGCTCTTTTACTTATCGATATGAATAAGAGAGGATTCTTTGACGTCCTAGGAAATAAAAATAATGCATTATATTTGCTGGAGCATTTTCCTGAGAGCTTTTCTGAGCTTCCTCTCTATTGCCATTAGTGGGAGTGATTGAGAAAATTGTAAAGCAAGCAATAGAAATTTAGTGACTTAGCTACCAGATACATCCAGGCGTAGCTCTGTGTGATGAGTCTTTTCTTCTAAGTAATAATAATGGAGGTAATAAAATAAAGTGTGCCTTGACTCCTGGCTTGTGATTTTTTCATTTATAAGTTGCGCAGCCTACTTGCTTTTAAAGAATTGGAATACCTTTTATCCAGTTAATTTAGAGATAGTGCAAAAAATGCTTGATGTATATAATCTAAAGCTCTTCACGAAAAGTGTATCAGAAAATCCTGTTGACTGACAGGTTCTTTTTTCTATACTCCTGTCAGTTGATTCGATTTAACCTACTTTGTTTCATTTATTTCAGGAAAGATATAGTCAATGCACAAAGCATGGTAATTGAGCTCTTTCCAAGTAATTCAGATCTGGATTCTGATGCTGAACTGGATAGGGCAGTGACTCAGATCAGTGTGGACTTAATGGATGACTACCCTGCCTCTGATCCAAGATGGGCTGAATCTGTACCTGAAGGTAAATGTAATGTGTTGGTTTTTGAGCTTTTTTGAGGTTTTTTCTTTTGAAATAGTATCTATATAATATTCTAGATAACATTATACCTTAAGCTTTGCAAAGAAGGCATAGGTGTCCCTTGCCCTCTACCACCACTAGGTACATTTCCAGAAAGACTTAAAGATGCATCTTTTGATATTACCAGAAGAACTTGCAGTCTGCTATGATTAGTTTTTGACTTCATACAGTAAGCACAAACAGCAGGGAAAACATACTTCTGAGAAGGGTACTTTGTACAAGAATCATGTGGAAATACTTTAGTGTTTCCGTGATTCCTTGTGTAGTCTGAATAATTTTCAAAAAAAAATAGATGTGTTAAGAGAAAGAGCTTATTTGTTCACTCCGTTTTGCCACTGTGACTGCACAGCTTCTGGTCACCTTGGTTCCTGAGTAGAGTGAGCTCGTATTCCTCTGGCGCTGTGGTATTTATGTCTGCCTGAAAGAGGACTAGAGAAATTGATTTACGAGTATTTGTTGTACATAAAGGATTAAAGCAGACATGTTTCCAGCAAGAAACTTCTTTGTTCATGCTTTGGTGTCTCTTACAAGTTTTAGTTTGAAAGTGGCCTCAAACCTCTAGGCTGTAGTTGCCAGTTACAGAGTAGAGGCTTAATTTGAAACTTCATGTAAAGAGTTACAGATGGATGATGTTTCCTGTTGTTGTTTCTGTGGGGCAGCCAGTTGGAAATTGTTAGGCATCAGATCCTCACTATTTTCTGAATCAACTTTATTTTTAATTTGGCAGCCTATCTGTGTTTATTCTTGACTAAAGCCAGAAGTGAAAATTGATAGCTTCTTGGAAATCGTCTTGCTAATTTTGCTGAGTGATAGTTCTTCCAAGTTTTTTATCTTGATATTATAAGCACGCTTAGTTTATACAAAAAATCTGGATGCAGAGTCAATTAGATCTGAATGCCTGTTAACACTGTAGTTTCTAGTAGCTGTGGTCTAGGGCATAATAAATTTAGCAATAGCTAGTCCATCATGAGGATAAAAATCTTGAGTCCGAATCCTATTAAAACTGGAATACGCTCATGAGCTGCTATTTTAGCAGCATAATGAATTGAATATTTCAGAACAGTACTGATCTAAAAATACTTTATTTCTTCTAAAAGCTTTACTTCAGCTATGATAGAGTTGAAAAGAAAAACAGATTAAAAATAGCATGGTAAGCAGTATATGAATGTGTGTGCATATACTATAAAAAGTACCAGTGTGGTACCACTATAAAAACTGACAGATCAGTTTGCCTCAGAGGCAAAAAACATAGTTATCCAGAAATGAAGATATCAAGTGCTCTGACCTAAGATTTTACTTTTTTTAGAAGCAGCTGGTTTCAGCAACACATCTCTCATTCTTCTTCATCAGCTAGAGGATAAGACAAAAGCACACTCCTTCTTCATTGAGTTTCTTCATCAGGTAAGTCCTACTGTTCTTTTGGTATTAGCACACACAGATTATTACTTTGTCTTGATTCCTCTAGAAAGAGTGTTTAAAGTGCATGGGGCTTTTTGTTTTGGTGTTTTTTAATAAAAGGTTGGCGCATTTGAACGTCTGGGCAGTTTTCTGGTGCGAGGGATGCCGATGGCCACTCGACTGTTGCTCTGTGAGCACGCAGAGAAACTGGCAGCAGCTATTGTTCTCAAGAATCACCACTCTAAGCTGCCTGAGCTGGTGAATGCTGCTATACTGGTCGCATTAAACAAAAGGGAGTGTGATGTTCCACCAAGCCTTACCCCTGCTGATGTATTCTTCAGGGAGGTAAGAAATCTGTCATTCCTGAGTTACTGTATAGCATTGCGTGTAGTAAACGTTACAGTGCTTTGAAATGTACTTCGAAACTTTTCCCTGTAAAACTGTAAAAATCAATTCAACTTTATGCAACTACCTTTTGAATAGGGATGGTGTGGTAATATTTTCCTCACTTTAGTCTATGTACTTTTTTGTGTCTGCAGCTGAACTGTGAATTCTGACAAATTTCATGTAGCAGTTGTTACAATTTCCAACTACCCAACATGGATAAGCAATGAAAAAGACAACTGAAATTCTCTGACACATAAGAAGATGCATGCTAAATTATAATTTTTAAGGGATGAACTGAAAAGTATGAAGCTTTCCAGATAGGAGAGCTGCTTTGATGAGCTGTCCTGGATGGAATTATATTAATTCAGTCTCTTATAATTTTTGTCCTCTCTAATGTTAGTCAAGCTAAGTTAGTTCTCAGTTTATGCTATGTTCCAGTCAAGTGCTCCGTCTTTATTTCTTTCTTCCTTCTTGAGAAGAACTATGCACAAAACGTTTATTCTTAGGAAGTTTTTTACTGTAGAGAACAATAGTTGCTAAGGGAGAATAATAAATATAAAAGAAAACAGAAATAATAGTCTGCTATTTTAAATCAGATATGTTATCCAGTATACTTTATCTAACAAGGATTCTGCTGCCAAATATTCCAGAAGATGAGAGAGGAATATGCTTAATGGAAGTGTATGGTGTTGCCTTCAAAAATGAGGGTTATTTTTTTTTCCTTTCTGATTTAAGTCCAGAAAGAAGGTATTTTTTGTTGTTTTAAGTATTGTATGAACCAAAAGCTGATGATTTCATTATACATTAGGGTAGTCAATACCTTTTAATATTTTTGGCTATTTATGTGGTTTATACCAATGTACTTATTTTTCTATACAGCTCTTACCTTGGCTTTCAGGTATCTGCTGATAGCGGACGTGTTTGTGTTCAGTGTAACTTTTCTTTCTGTCTTCAAGGTATCCCAGATAGATTCCATCTTTGAATGCTTATTAGAAGAGGAGGAACAAATCCTGAAAGATATGCCTATTGAATCAATTGAGTGGGCCCAGATAGTTGTCAATGTGAACAACATCATTAAGGTACAGAACTGCATTAACCAAGGTGTTTGTGAGAGGGGAAGATAAACACTGAAGAGCACAGAACAAGTTGAGTGCAGCACATCCGAGTTACTGACATGAGAAGAAAAGTGAATGTGCTTTTCACATGTCCAAATACAGTAGGAAGGAAAAGACAGCCTTGGGCAGAATTAGAGACATTCCTTTTCCTCCTGAGCCGCTGTTAAAGATAATTTGAGAAGCTGCAGCTTTGTTGGAAGTTGTGAAGTCATGAATATGTACCAAAGAGTGAAGAGCTTGTGTTTGAGCACTGAGGTTTCTTGCTCAGTCAGTATGTCCCCTTCTGTACAACTGAGACAGTGGTGTAGAAAGAATGTGGATATTAAAAGAACATTTCAGAATTGTAAAAGACAACATCTTTTGTGGTCTGTGTATACTGAGGTAGACTTTAAAATACTTACATCCTTGCCTTTAAATAGGATATGCTGCAAGCTGCCTGTCAGTATCGTCAGTCTAGAGCCTCTTTATATAAAACAGGAGAACTTCCAGAAAGAGAACCTGAATATATTCCATGGACAGGTGAGAAAATACTGTTACAAGTTCATAAGTATCAGAACACATAAATTTCAGTCTGAATTTTAAACTTACTTTAAAAGCTGCTACAGGGTTGGCAGTGAGAGTAAAATGAAGTTTTCATTTGGGAGAAAGAAATGGGATGAATCAATGAACACTTAGTTTGTCCAGTACTGATGATAATTTCTTAAAACTTGCATTGCAAATTTGGCTGGAAAACCACAAGTTTGGGAAACAAAACTAATTTTAGAATTTTTGGATTTTTTTTTTAATGCATTGGTTCTGGTTGGCAGATCTGTGGAGTATGTAACATTAAAATAAATCAAAATGTGATCTATAGCTGTTTTAAAAGGACTGATGATTCTCTCTACTTGCATAATGGTGTTTTGTTTCGATGGTTTAATAGTGTGAAAAACTATCAGAACAAATGTTCGCAGAAGCGAGCACTTTCCAGTTGGTGCTTAAGCTTCCTTGTAGCCTCTGTGTGTAAAACATTTGTTTAGTGCTTCCAAGACACAAGTCTTGTGAATAGCAGGACCCATGCAAACCCTTTTAATCTTGTGTTTTCACGACTACATCCAAGCATTTGAATCAGATTAACAGAAGTTGCCTTTTCCTTCTGCGTATTCTCTTACTTTGCTTAAAAATAGTGCAAGTAATTTTTTTCTTCTGGAAAAAGAGCTGATGTTGGTAGTTGGCAGCATAGATCTGCATAGTTCAGGTTTTTTGTTTGCCACATCTTGGCCCAGTTTAATATGTAAAAGTAGATGGGTGTAGTTGTTTATTGCGGGGGTGGAGTGATGATGGTATTGCTTTGATTTTCAAAATTAAAACATTGATTAGCTTTTTTCCTTGTACTTTTTTTTTATTATACATAGTAATGTTTTTCTTACACTTTGCCATAGATTGCCGTGGTGATTGGATTATTGTTTTAATGTTCCCTGTGTTGTTTTCCCAAGCCTCCAGTGGCCTCCGCACGGCAATAACGCGTCAGCACGGAATCATTCTGAAGGTGGTGTATCCCCAGGTGGACAGCAACCTCCGCAGCGTTGTGGCCGAGCAGCTGGTGGCACTCCTGGATTGCTTCCTGGATGGCTACGTTGCTCAGCTGAAGTCTGTGGATCGCCTGGCTGATCAGGAGCGATACAGCAGCGTGGAAATGGAATACGTCCAGAAAAGAGCCGAACTCCTGTCTCCTCTCCGTGAGTGCTCTCCGTGGTCTTTAACACAAAGATTAAGTGGTCCGTTCGATGAGGACATTACACAGATTTGATAGAGTAAATGGCATCTGTGTATGAATTCTGCTTGCTTTGCACAGTTGCTTTCAGAGTACAAATGACTGGTTTTATGATTTAATGAGATAATTACAAAATAAAAGCAGATTACAAGTTTGCATCCAGGACTGCATTCTGTGTGTATACCTCTTATTAGACACGTGGATGCTTGAATTTTTTTCTTCTGCTAACTTGTTACATTTTCCTGGCAGGATTTTATCTTGTGCTGCCTGGCTGAAAGTAGCCTGTAAATGGATTCTAAATGTTTATATTGTTGCAACTTGAGATAAACTTATATGCTTGAAAGCTTGTTTGGTGTTTATCAGTGAGTAGTTACTTTTTGAATCTCAATTATTTAATAATCATACCCATTGTGTAACATGTTGGATGTGGTCGAGTCTTGAATGAGTAAAAATGACAGAAAAGCTCCCTTTTAAAATGGAAATAACTTAGTGTAAATGCATTTTAGTAACTTTGGAAAGTTTAATTATTTTTTACTAAAGTAAATGATATAAGTAGAACAATCTAATGATAATTTTTGAGCATTCTTAGAAAAAGCTTCTTAAATTATCAGCGTCCATTTTCCTGACATTCATGGGCTCTGTTAGCTTATAAATACATTTTGTATCATTATGTTCAATCTAAGGTTCATATTTCCTTACAAACAAAACTGAGTCTTCTGCCAACTCTTACATATTTAACTGAACGAAAAGAAGGATTCTAAGTAGTATCTCTTTAATACAAGCCAAATTGTCTTTATTTGTCCTGTTCTTTTTCAAAAGGCTATGGCTGCTGCTTTTTTGCTTTGTGTATTTAAGTGGCTGTTATTGTAGATGTTAAGTCACGGGTGGAATTCCTTCCCCCAGTGCAGACAGCAGATGATACTAACTTTCAGAGGAGTAGACACGGTGCCATTTAGTATTCCCTTCTTCCCTCTTGTACTGTGGGACAGAGGTGGTAGGTCTGTGAGCTTGTGTGTGCTCAGGGGATGTATGCAGGAGGGGCATGTTCCTTTGGGAATGTGTACCTCCTTGGTGGCAACACTTGAAACTTGTTTTCATTTTTCTGGTGTCAGACGAAGATGAGCTAGTTTAATAAAACTTCTCGTTCTTGGTTGCTTAGTTTCCCTGGGACAGTACCAGTTGGCAGCTGCTTTAGCAGAGAAGTACTGCGACTTTGATATCCTCGTGCAAATGTGTGAGCAGACAGACAACCAGGCCAGACTACAACGCTACATGACTCAGTTTGCAGATCAGGCAAGTCTCTTCTATTTCCTTTAGATAGTGTTTTATTAGAAGTTTGCATCTGAAATGTTGCAAAATTTATTATTTCTTTCTGGGTTTTTTGTCTCTTTTTTAAAATGCCTATGTATTTATGTATCCGTACAGGGGTAATTTGGAAAATCGAAGTCAACATTCACTGTAAAATATTCAGTGGAGTATTTTACCTTGGGAATGCAAAGCTAGCCAGCAGAAATAAAGGTACTGCCTGGAAGGGCAGTGCCTTTTCATGGGACCTTTTTAGTGCCCCAGACACGTTTTCTCACTCTTAACATTTTTCAGCATTTTGTGACTTCTTCACCGAGGTGCTGTTGTCATTACACTGTTGTGTTATTAAACTAACATAATATAAAATGGAGGATAATTTCCAAAAGAGATTAAATTGTTAAATGTATAAATAGAAAAGTAATTAATGTGTAATATAGAAGGAGTTAAGAAGAGTAGGCAGGTAGGGCTGTTGCTTTTGGGTTTTTTGCCTTGTCCTGCTGCGTGTTTGTTGGACAGTTTTTCCACTGTCTGTTAAAATCTAGTGTAAAAACTTCTAGATGTGCTGAAATATTAGAAAGCTCAAGGAAAAGGTGGTAGAGATTATTTGAAATGTGTGGGACTGGAACAAAAGGTTCTTAATTTGAGAGTGGGTGAGATGAATTTGTTTACCTTTCCACAACTGTTGAGGAAAGGGAAGTCCTGCAGTCTACATGTTTCCTAATAAAGAGAGTACAGAAAGGTTGTTTTAATAAAAAAACCCAGAAGTGTCGTTAATAGATAGAAATTATAGCAAACTTTTTAAATAGTGCATCTTAAATACTCAGCCTGACTGTCAAAGGAGATAAATGATCTTTTTTTTTCCCTCTTCACATGCTTTATTTTAAAGAGGAAAAGTAAAACTTCCTGAAAAGAAGTTGCTGTGGCAAATGTAGAGCTGAATAGATAAGTCTAATGACTTCTACCTAAGGCTGTCATACTGATGGCCTCTTCAGACTTCCTTTTTAAATTGTTAATGCAATTAAAATATAGTATTACTCTAATATTGTCCTGAAAAGACTAAATTAAATCTTGAACAGAAATCCTGATTAGTTATTTCACATCAAAGTTTTTGAGGATAAAATAGGGCGGTTTTCTTTTAAAAAAAAACAGGTTTTTTTAAACAATGCCTGAGAGAAGGAAGGTTGCAGGTTAACTTGTAGGTAGGAGGGAACGTTTCAAAAGCAGTGACAGCTGAAGTAAACTTACTTATGAAAGGAAATAGTAAGCATAGAGTTTCGAGCGGGGCGAAGGAACAGGTCTGAAAATGAGGTGAGAAGAAATGTGATTGATGTGATACCTGTTCCTGTTGTTGTGTATTAACATGAAGAATTTATTTTTGGCACTTCCATCGCTTTAAATGAAGGATTCTGTGTTTATCAGCATCTGTTGCAGAGAGCTTATGAATGCTTTAAACACTTTCTATCAGGACTCTTATGGGATTTTTTTATCAACACTGTGTTTGATCATGTGTGTGTGTGTGTGTCTGGCTTTATCAAGCAGGTTCTTACTATTTTCTTACCAATTGTATTTTATGAAGCACTTTGCCTTAGAAGACAAGTATCTACACTAGATACTGAAATGTAACTTAAAATTTGTTCATATTCCTGTTATGTTCAGAACTTTTCAGATTTCCTGTTTCGCTGGTATCTAGAAAAAGGAAAGCGAGGGAAGCTGTTATCTCAGCCTATTGCTCAGCATGGACAGCTGGCCAGTTTCTTGCAAGCACATGAACATCTGAGCTGGTTACATGACATCAACAGCCAGGATTTGCAAAAGGTAGGGTTTCTTAAACACAGCCAGATGGAAATATCACATGTTGAACTGGTCAAGTACATATTCAAGTAGGTAACTTACCTAGTTATGACTACTCCCCATCAAAGGACAGCTTATCCAGGTGAGTTAGGGTAAGATAGCAGATAATTAATGGAGTACCAAAAGCTTCCCTTCAGGCACCATCTGGTATCTCATGTAAGCCACTGCACCATATAATGGAAATTAGGGCTGCTTTTCATCCCTGGCTGGTGGCTAGTACTTTTTACCAAGGAAGTTTGGTTTGGCTACGTGATCACTACTTTGATGGAAATGGGGATTTATAGTGAATATCAATAGCATTATAATATAATCCAGCGAGGGAAAAACTGAAACTTCTATTTTAAGACTAATATCTTAACGCTAAGGAATTTGGAGGTATCATGAAAGTAAAAAAGCTATTAATGACTTTAATCACTTATATTCATAGTTTAAAGTATTTTTAAATAGTGAATGTGCATGTGGATAGATTAAAGTGACATTGTTTTTAAACATGATCATTTGTTGCCTTCTGGGCTTTCCAGTTATGTCCCCTCTTCTTGCTGGTCAGTCTTTCTGTCCTTCTGCTAGGCTTAAAACTGCATTTCATTTAACAGTTAAAAGTATTTCAAATCAAACATGGCTTCCTTCAGTCCACATGCACATTTGTTAAGTATGCAAACCATGGAAACATTCATCCTACTGCAAAATTGTGGGTTGGTAATGCCATATCCTTCTTAAACAAACAAAAAAGCCCCCCCTCACCAACCCCAACCAAACCAAACACAAACCACTCTGAGAATATAGTAATATTCCATTTGTGTCAATTGAGGCTTTCTGTGTTATAGCAAAGCACTTTGAAGAGGGGGTAAGGATTCCAAAATATACAATTAATTCAGTTTATATAGTTTATTTCTGAGTAAGTGTTCAGAAACTGTTCCTTTGTCTGATAGACAAATTCTTGCCTCTGTATTTAGTTACTGCAGCAGTTATACACAATTCTGTTTTTTCAAATTCCCGAATTAAGAGGTAAATCAATCTGCATGCAAAAGTGTTCTGTCAAAACATATTTGCGTGGCTTTTATTGCAAGGTATTGAGTTAGATCCCAGAGATACAAGTGTGAAGTTGCAATTTATCCTTTGCAAATAAGGTAGGTTTTTTTGATTAGTACTGAAAAGATTTTTTTAAATATATTGTTGGAGGAGAGAGCCTCATCTTGAAGATGCAGAGTTTCACTGTGCAAATTGTACAACTTTTAAAATTAGAGGTTATAGCATTACAAACAATAAATAGCCGTGAGACCTCTGTTCAGATAAAATTCTTGTCTGTTAACCTTGTGATCCTACTTTACAAAGCAGACTTCTAATGTCTTTATTAATTTTAGGCTCACAGAACATTGCAGACTTTAGCAAATATGGAGACACGATATTTTGCAAAGAAGAAAACACTTCTTGGCTTGAGCAAATTAGCTGCACTAGCATCTGACTTCTCAGAAGACATACTGCAAGAGAAAATAGAAGGTAAGAAATAAGAACAGGGCAAAGTGAAGAAAAGACTAATTAAATTACTGAATTAGAATCTCATTAATTTTGCAGATTGTTGATTTTTTTATGTTGAGGGTGCTAACTTAGTGTGGTGAGGATAAATGGGCTGATGATTTTGCTCATTTTAGGAAGCACAAGGAAAACAGCGTGAGGCAGTAACCTCAGTATTCACTTTCACATGTGAGTTAGGACTACCAGCATGGCAAATTTGTACCTTTCCACTTTCTCTGCTAACATGTAAAATATTGGCATAAATAACAAGCTGCACTTGTAATTTGAGAAGTGGCTGAAAGTTGTAAACCATTCACACTGAACGTGATTTAATGAATCTGCATTTTATATTTCAGATGCAAGGTAAAAATTACTTAATTTCTTAGAGCCCGTTTTTGGAATGGCTTTCAATTTTGAATTCTTCTCAAGTCCTGAGGCTCTTAGGCTATATAAGGAAATCCAGTAGCTGTGTTGTAGTGCAGTAATGTACTTGCAAATATATACAGTTGTGATCAAGAAGTGCTTTCTCAGCATTTTGCTCTCTGTATCTAGGAAGGTTACCATGACAGTGTTTCACTGCGCTCTATCTGAAATGATGTGAACAGGAAAAGTACAAATATCTATCCTGCTTCATTACCAAATGCAGTGGTTCTGCTGCTCTGCCATTCCTATCCCTTTGGAAAATACTGTTTGTGCATCACATGTGCTGTGAGTTTGAGAAAAAGCAATTCTGCACTACTGGTTAAAGGATTCTGGCCACCAGGGGGAAGTTTTGGAATAGGACTCAGGGTTGCTGCTCAAGCTTACTTCTGTTTATCTGCATATTTATCCATCTATGTAATGAACAGTTCTTAAATCCTGTTGAAAAAGCCTGGTAATAGTAATGTTAACTGAGTAGGCTTTACAAATTATTTTTAGCTCATAATCATAATGTAGTATCTGCATTCTAAGTTGTAAAACATTGCATGAAATCTTGAAGTTTAAATTTGGTTTTTTATCACTGTGAAAATGGCTATGCTGATGTGAAGAACCTCACCTTTAAATAGGAAAATTTAAAAATGACAAATGAGAAAATCAAAGCTTTATTTCAATGGACTAGAGGACTCTCAAAATTTGTTCTGGACTTTATTCTGCTCCACATTTCTCTGTGGCAAATGATGTAATTTTTAAAACTTGAACTCTTTGTGTATCACTTTCCTATTGATAAAGAAAGACTAATTATTTCTGCCACATTTTGCTTATTCCTCTAAACAGATAAAATGCTCCATAGAATTATTCTCCCTAGTCTGCTATGCAATGGAAGTTGGTAGGAAAGGCAGGGTTCATATAATGTGATTGATACTACTCCATTTTGAATGTCTCAGACTAGCAAGTTTCTGATCCTAAAGCAGATCATACTGGCAAGTATAAAACTGTCAAAAATTGAACAGTTCATGCGATGGAACAAGTCCATGGCACAGCTCCTTAAAGTTGCAACCAGGTTACTTTCCTGTGCAGTACAACAGCTTCCGTCCAATCCTATGTATTAATTTTGAAGTTTTGGGGCAAAACTAGAGTTATCCATTTCCATTACACTGGGCACATGAGGGAAAAGTAAGAACAAGTTCACTGGGATGGCAGTGTTGAAGTGGAAGGATTTCTGTGCTTCAGGAACGTGGATGACTGTCCAAACAGAATGCTTCATAACAAACGCTTGTAGGCTTGAATAATATTGTGACTTGACAGTTATTGTTGTGCCACAAAATTTATTATTATGTTTTAATAACATGAAACATTCATTTCCTTAAATGACTACAAGAAATATCAGAGCAGGAGCGCTTTTTGTTACATCAGGAAACACTTCCCGAACAACTCCTGTCAGAGAAACAGTTGAACCTCAATGATATGCCAGTGTTGTCTGCATCTCAGCTCATTGATGTAAGTGTCTCATGTTTTCTTCATTACACAGGTAAAAATCCAGTATGTTTTCTGCCCCTTTTTGATAAAGTAAATGAGGTCACAGCTGCCTTTATCCCTTATATGACTTGCTAAGCACCTAAAGATCTGATGTATGAATTAGTTTAGCTTTGCTTAGTTTCTACCAGCACCAAACCTCAGAATGATGGTTTTAGTCCTAGTTTTTTCTGTTGAATGTGTGCTTTGAAGTGCTGCTATAAGAAAAAGCAAATCAGAGAAGTGCCAGAAGTTGATTTACTGGTCTAAACAAGTTTTTGGATGTGAGGCAGTTTTTACTTTCCTTTACATTCTTGGTAGAGCAGAACTTGGAAGGCAGAATGAACAAACAATTCTACCTTAGTGGAAAAGGATGCTGCAAGATAGAAAAAGGAAGTATTAGAAGCAGGAAGAGGCTTTTGGTCACCTGTTGCAAAGAGGAACCGGAAGTCTTTCTACTTTTGTTTTCTTTTACAAAAATGCAACCTGTAATGAAACAAAAATTTGAACTGTTCCAGTACTGGGATAAGTAATAGTGCTGACTCCTTTTTCATATCCCTTTGTGATGGTAGCCAGGAACCAGTAGCCTTACTGATTCTGCCTTGTTTGACACATATTTTTACCATTCAGTGATGCGCACAAAAAGTACTCCATGAAAACAGCAATACATTGTAAAAGCAGTCAGTCCTGTCTGGGTGTCAATTTTGTTTTTCTGTAACCCTGTGGAAAATCAAAAGCTGGCATGTAAACAAGCATGCTTGTTTACATTCTCATCGTTTTCTTAGAACTGTGCTAATAGCAGATTGTGAAGTCCTTACCTGTGTCTTGAAGTAAGGCTATCTGTGGAATTAGGGACGGGTAGGAAATGTCAGTCAGGACTTGGCAAGCGCTGGCACCACAACAGTTTTTCCTTCTGAATTCTCTCTTATTGTCAAACCAGTGTTCATACCTGCTACTTGCAATGCAAAAATGAAACTCAGAAAGTGTAAATTAAAAGAGTGTTAATGTTAATTTTTTTTTGAAGTACTAATTTATAATTGAGGGATATGAAATACTGAGAGCGAAGTTGTTGTTTTTAAGGGGTGAAAGGCAGCACATGTGCTGGAGTACTGCTTTGAGCTTAATTACCAAAATAATTCGGAGAGCTTATTTGTGGAGCTGAGCTCTGGCTACAGTAGTCCAGGAATGTTACAGCCTTAAATGGCACTTAAATTTGAAACCCAGCAGCCTTGTATCCAGTATCATTTGTCCACAGACCATTGTCACGTAGGTGGAATGCTGCTCTAAAACCTAAAGTATATTCCTAACTATAAAAATACCAGCAGTTGAATCAAGACATATTTTCATGAGAAGGTCATATAAGTAGAAAATACGTGGTGGTCTTCCCACAGTGGGTTGTCCCTGATACCAGTTATGTTAGTTTGCGGGCTAAAAATAATTCTCCATGTTGCTCTCTGATTTCATAGATGTTCATATGTGATGAGAACAGAAGAGCCAATGAATATGACTTCAAGAAAGCACTTGATCTGCTGGAATATATTGATGAGGTAGGGAAACGTTTTGAAGGATTTCTAACCTAGAGACTTTTTTATTATTATTTAAGCTAGGATGGTGCATCTGTAGTTAATTAACATATTAGCTTAGTGTATGGTAATTAAAGCAACCCCTGATGTGTTTTTTCAGTTTGTTTTTAAGTCACTGGAGACATAATGCCAAATGTGGTTTAGATAACTTAAGAAAAATTACACTCTTCATCTTCACATCCCGTTTATAGTCTATAGTTTCTTTTTTAGAGCCTTGCTTCCCTACAGGCTGTCTCCAAACAGGACAAAGATCAGCTGTTTTTAGTAGTTTAGTTCTCGCGTCTTCCCTCTTGGCAGTGTCACTGATTGTCATGAGGTGGTGTGGGATAGTCACCACTTTTTAACATGTAAACAGTTTTGAACCACAGATTTGCCATCTGCTTTTTTTCCAATTGTATTTTTTTTCATCCAAATAAAATACATGTTACTCTAAACCCATGAGATTTGAATATTTTTTCCCCACAGATACTAAAGTTTCTAACAACCTGTGTAGAACCATTCAGCACAAATCGGAGGTGCTGGTTTCTGTGCAGTGAAGAAACTGCTTTTTTCAAATCAAATGTATATCTTTGAAGACATTTACTAAGATATTCATGAAACATATATCCTAATGTGGGCACTAAATCATGTTAGTTAGCGTGGCCATACTGAAAAAAGAGCTTTAACTTCAATCATCGTTTAGCACATGGTAAAATCAAATCTGCCTAGAATACAATGTTTTACAAATCGGTATTTTAAAATGTGCCCTTTTACAAACTGTGTTAGTTGGTGTTCAGTAGTCGAGTGGTGATGTAGAAAGTCTGAATCCGTGATTTCAAATGGAAACAGTGTTTGGTGTTTCAACAGTCCAATCAGATCATCTGTTAAAACAGCATATGTTGAAAATTATGTTTGGTGATTGAAGAATCTAATTCATTGATGCAATCTGTGCAACAGAGTGATTATTTCTTTGTAAAAAAAAATAAAATTTTAATTTGCCTGTCTTTTCTCTGTATATAAATTGAAGGAAGAAGAAGTGGATGTAAATGATCTTAAACTTAAAATTCTCTGTAAGGCTCTCCAAAGAGATGGGTAAGTATAAATATAAGTTACTGTGACACAGCTTTTCGGGAATTATATTTTAGTGTACTCTTCTCTAATTCACCAAAAAGATTTAATTTGGTAGGGTGAAGTTAGTAAAGTACAATGTATCTGATCAGAACATGTATTCTTATTTGTAAAGTGAAACCCCAGAAAAAAAATCTGCTGTACTTTGCTGGTTTATCTCACTGGCAACCTACTATGGAGTCCTGGCACAGAAATGAACCCGTGCAGCTTTTGTTCTTGAACCCTTTCCTGAGGTAAAAAAAGTGACCAATGCTGAACATTTTTTTTTTCCTTTCAAGCACCTCAAGTAGAAGCTTTTAAATAAGATAACATAGGCAGAGGTCACTCCTGCAAGCTTTTCTTTCACTTGGGTTTTGCCATTGAACCACACTGGCAATTCCATGAACTTTTTGAGTTAAAGTTGCATTCTTGGCTGTAAGAGATCAAAGCTTAAATAGTGCTTAGAAGAGCCACTCTTACGGATGTTCAAAACCAAATACAGGCAGAATCCAGTTGGTCACAAGAATCTTCTCATCCAGCAGGAGTACTGTTCTCTCCCAGGTTAAATAACTCAAATGGCATTTCGTCCCTTTCCTTTCTAACTTTCAGAAGTCTTCTGACTTTCCTAACTCCCATCTATGTTCCAAGAACGGCTTAAGGAAGAAAAGATGAGGAGAGAATGCATTCCAAATGCACTGTGCCATTTGTGATTAAAATGGAAATAAGCAGCATTTGGATTCACACTTATGCACAGGATAGATTCCAAAGGGCTGCGGTGTCTAGGAAATAAATTCCTGACTGCACAACTAAGTTACATCTGCATTTAATGCAAATAATAAGCAGAAAGAGGTTCACACTATTCCAAGTGTTTTCCCTTCCTGTTATTTTAAAGACAGAAGAATCCAGAACTCCTAAATGGCAGTAGTCCAGTTATTGGTTTATGACCTATCTACCCTGGACAAGCATGGGGTTTTGAATGTAGTATTTTAATGGTTCAAACACATACAATGCTGACAAGATTTTGGCCACTCTGGCAGCCAGCCAGGTGCAATCTGAGATGCAGACTTTACACTGAATAGTGGGTGGAAAACTTGATGTCCCAGCTGAGTTTCCATGCCAGCAAGGCTCAGAAAGGCTTACAGAGAGGTGATGTTAACTTTCATCTGTGTGCAAACGTAAACATTCGAGATGTTACAGTACCTACTTTTAAGGTTGGCCCGTGTTTTCTAACTTGAGGGCTACAGATGGTGGTAAGGTTCGTGGGTAGGATGGAGAGAGCCTTGCTGAGTGTGCTCCTGATGCTTTGGTAGGGTCCTCTCTATCCTCCTCTGTGCCCAAGGGGAGAAAATCCCCCTTCCCTCCCTCCTTTCCTCACATTCTTCCCAGTGGAATTAAAGATGTAATCCTAGACATTTAGGAGCTGAAGAGACATCCAGGGTAAAACCAGTGAAGTACAGAGGATTTGTCAATAATAGCTTCTGGATCCAGGTCCAGATCTGTTACAAGCATGTCCCACGGGCCCATGGTAGTTTAGGGAGTGATATGAGAACCAGTTTTGTCTGACAGCTTAGCACATGGAACAGGAAATTTTAACAACTGAAAGGTTAGAACCACAGCAAAACAAGTTAGGTTGATGTTGACTTTAACTTGATACATATAAAGCTCTGCAAGGCTGAAAAATTGTCATTTAAAACAGTCTTCCTCTTAGAAAAATCTGTTTGGGATTTTTTTGTATCACAGATGAGACTGGCATTCACGAGTCTTCATGTTTAATCACAAAGTAGACAAACTATTTGTTTTGTAACTGTGTGTGCTGTTGCAGTCCTGCAATTTAGATTTTGCAAGTTTTTTTCCTCCTTTCTTTTCTGTGTTTCAGTTTTGTTTGGTTTTGATTTTTTTTCACATGTTAGAGAATAGCTTCTCTTGCTTTATTCTACCAAAAAAAAAAAAAATCTACACTTTTATGACCTCAGTTGTAAAATATAATTACTGAGAATAGGTAGTTCTTGTCTCAATGCATAATACTTTCATTTTATCAAAGAAATAATGTTGTTTTTTTGGGGTTTTTAATGGTTTAGAGGATGGGAAACTTTTTTATTCTCCTCCTAACTAGACTACATTATAGTAGTGCAATTTCATTCCAGTTTTTCTCTTGGAATAAAGACTAATAAACACAAGATAGGAAAAAAACCTCTTGCTTTGAGCTATAACCAAGCACATAATGCTTCCGTATGGACATGTATTAATCACCTTTGATAATTTATCAAATTTTCCTGTGGTTTTTTTTCTTGTTGGTTTTCCTTTTATTTTGTCTGTGCAATTCTCTCCCCAAATTATTCTGTAACTTGCAGATGGTCCTGTTCAGATGGTAGAGATGATCCAATTGAAGCATCTAAAGATAGTATATTTGTGAAAATACTACAAAAGCTATTGAAAGAAGGTAAGGTGTACTTAAATATAATTGAATGTCTTGAAATTGTTGTTTCAAAAGCTGCTCAAGATCAACACTAATATGTAAAAAGTAGCATTATTAAATTCTCAGAGTAATAAAAAATTCATTCCACTAGACAGTTAAAATCATCCGGAGCTGATTCTATCTCTGTAAACTGTTTAGGGGGATAAGAGATGAGCAGATTTCTTGGTTATAATCTTAGTATCCTTAAGTTATTTGCTCAGTAGGGCACTCAGCAGATTTTTAGCAGTTGCTTACTGTACAGTAAAGTAGGTGTTCTGGAGGTAAATATGTGTCTTCTGTAAGATACAGGAGAGTAACTAATTGACTGTCGCTCAGTAGAACCTAATCTATTTTAGCCAAATGGTTTTTTTTGCTTTTGTTTTCCCTCTCTGAAAGCCAAAACAAAAAATACACCTCCCATTCTCCTCTTAAAGCTGACTATAGGAAGTTATAGCCATGGAATTTACAGCTGGAGGAGGGAGAGAGAGAAGGGAAGCAACTGAGAGTCAAAGCCTGTTTTAAATATTGCCGCATAGAAACTTTTGCCAGAACAGAGAAGGCTTCATGTGAAAAATACAAAATTTAAGTTCTTCAGAATATTTCCAGTTTTGTGTGATCAATCCTGTCAATTTCCTTGCGTTTGTAAGATTTGCACACCCTGCTCTGGAACTGTTGCAACTGATACATAGTTATCGTATGACTGAGCTTTCTTTTCTCTTTCCTTTCTTTTATTTATTATTTATTTTTGTTTTGGTGAAGTGTTATGTAAAGACTTTGACTTTAGGTTTAATCATTAAATTACTGAACTCTGGATAAAAAAAAAAACAAACCCTCAGTTTTACAGGCTACTTAAGCTTTGTTGTATTTCTTGATGTGTATAATAGAATTAGAGCTTCCCGTTTCCAAAAAAGTAATTTAATTGTGAGGCAGGCACAGGTGTTTACTTAAAAATTACATTAACTGCTAATGCAAAGTACTTTAATCAGTGTTGTAATAAATGCTTTTGTTTTGTAGGAGTTCAGTTAAGTGAGTATTTACCAGAGGTGAAGGACTTGCTTCAAGCAAACGAACTCGGCAACTTGAAATACAACGCTTACTTCGAATTTGTGTTAAAAGCAAACTATGAGCTCTATGTTCAGGGACAAGCATGATGCTCACTGGGGTTTCTCAATATTTTTTCTCAAGAACCGTTGAATTCATGTATACTTTTTTATATTCTGTTTGGTTTTTTGCTAAAACTTTGTGATAAAATCTGTATGAGTAATATACTTGGTCTTAAATGTATAGACATTGATGCTTTAGTCAGGGGAGGCAGAGTTGGGTTTTCAGGCAAAATAAAAATAAAGTTTTCATTTTCTGTGCCTTTCTTAAACTTGCTGTTGTGTTGTGTATTTTGATTAGTACGTGTCCTGTCTGAGAGTCGAGGATACACAGACACACAGGGTGAAAGGCAGGGACCCACTGCAGAAGGTGAGAAACTTGTGTTGTCAGCACTGGGGCTGTGATTTCAGTTCGGAGAAAATACTGAACACATTAATGCAGGGTGACTTAAGAAACAACTGGTTATTCTATCGGGTAACTCCACGCTTTCTTTGTACAACACTTTTTGGTGTAGAAACTAGGTAATTTTAGTTTTGCATTAAAGGTTACTTGCACAAAAAGGATAACTGGCTTGTCACTGATCACTCAGCTTGTCTGTGACAGAAAGGAATAAAGCACAGCTCTCATTCAAAGCCTTCTGGTCCAGTAAATATACCATTCTTTCAGTTCATGTCTGTAAGATTAAACTTTTTCCAAACATTTTAGTATTGTACCCAGTTAACTTCCCTTTAAGCTATTTCTAGCATACGTGTAAAATGGGATTAGCAGCTCACCATGCAGTCATTCACAGCAACTGCTTGTGCCTAGGCTCAGAAGAAACCTCGAAAGCAGTTATGAAAGTGTGGGAGTACAGCATGATCTTCCTTACTTCCATGCCTTGGTCTCTACTGGTAGGCACTACTAATTTCCTTTTTTCCTTTTTAACCCCACTGCCCCAGTTATCTCTGCCATGGGAATAAAAAAAAATAAATTCCATTTCTCAATTATTCTGATTGACAGCAGAATTTAGTCTTTCAGTAAAAGTTACTACACTCTAATGTGTTGCACCTTTCTTTTGCATGTAGCTCAAGAGCCAGAAACTGACTGCGGAGCAACTTGCACGCCCTTGTGTTTTACTTGTCTGGCTCTATGCCTGCTGCAACAACTTGATCTAACAGCTGAGAAGGTCAGAAGTTAAATTGGTTGAAGAGAATCCAGTTTCTAGTTTTAAAAGCACAGCTCCCCTTCCGTGGCTTCCCCTCCTCCCTGTACTAATACAGTAAGCTGGGCTGAGAGTCTGAACATGTTTGGAAGAATAGATTTATGCAGAGAGGTTCAAACTAATATGGGAAAGAAATGCACTAGCAGTCATCTTCTAAGATTGTTCTAAGCAGCGAACTTTGCTCTTCTGCAGTCTTGCATGGCTGAGAAGTGTGAGCGTAACTCCCAGCTCCAGCTTCAAAGGAGTCACCCATTTAAAGCCTTGGAAGAATTCCACGTGTTCGCCTGAATGTCACTTTGAGGGTGGTTCCATGTAGATAAACTTAGCAGGGTTTTGGGAGAATGAGACTAATGGAATAAATGATTGCTTGCCCCTGCCAAAATATGTTCTGCCTTAATTTTTCCTAGACTCTTAAATTTTGCTTGAAGAGGGATCTCTTTAACTGACTGTCCACCATAAATCACTTTGTGGGTATCTCATACCTTCCTAGACTGTTGGCCAGATCTCTGTATTCTGTCAGGAGTGGCAGGGCAAGCCCTGGAGAGCTTGCTGCAGGTGCAAGCAGTTCTGATCACCTTTATCAACGTGCCTGGTTTCTCTGCTGGGTCATATTTATCATGGTTGGTGTGAAAGCACTCTCCAGGTTTTTGGGAAAGGATGAGCTGTGTAGGGTTTTCAACTGTGTTACTCTACTGCTGGGTTGGGAGGCATTTGGCATTTATACAACGGCTTTCCATCTGACTATTGCCAAAACAGAAGGCTACTTGCAATGAGTTTACTTAAACAAAGCCTCATTAAAATAACTTCCATGTCTAAACAGATGTTTAATGTTCTTGTAGTAGTAGTGTTGAACTGGTTCTCTATTCTGTTGAAAAGTTTGAAGAGTCTGGGATTCGGGGCTGTTCCTCCTCTCTGTCCTCCGCTTCATTATGTAATAAGCTGCACTGGTGCAGAACTCCTGTCTCAGATTACTGCTCCAGGAGGATGCCTTCATTTACCACTGCATATGGAAGGTGGTAAATGCCAGAGCTCTAGGTTGTTTCTAAGTGTAACAAAAACAAATAAACTTGTGACAAAAAGATGAAGGTTAAAACAGCCTAAGGGGGATGGATAGCTCCTCTTGAATAAGGATATATGTTGTTTATTAAATTGTTATTTTCTCAGTAATGGAAAGCACAGAGTACAGGAGGTACACATTTGCATCCTTTGTTGTCGCTAGAGGAGCAGGACGCCTTATCAGTTGTAATTTGTGATCAATTTCAGAAGCTATGCATGGTGGATAGGGAGTTCTTTGTGCCCTATACTGGACTAACTCCAACTGCTTTCTGACTTGAGACAAAAGCCCCGTTCATTTAGTGAATCCAGATAAACATCAGATCTACCTGCAGAAAATTATATTTTACTCAGAAGTGGGAAAATTTAACATTGCCATTTGGGCACTTTGCTGTAAACTAGATTGGGGTAGAGAGAAAATAAAAGGGAACAGAAGGGAGAGAGTGGGTTTGTGCTTGCATCATGTTTCATTGCAGGATTAAGGATGTTTATCTTTCAGCGACGCTAGGGTTTCTGTTACTTGATTTCTGATTCAACACAACCAACTGTATTTTGGAAAGCACAATGAAGCACTACAATTCTGTAAATAGATTTGGTGCCTGCGATGCCTTTAAATGCTTTCGGGCTTCCGATTTTTGTACTGCCAGTTGTTGATGACAGAACGGAAGAATAATACAAGTTGAGGAACAGGGCGAGAGAAGAGCACGTTTTAATACAATAACTTGAGAGGAATTCAAAATCTATAGCAGAAGGAAGGGGAGGGCTGCCAGAGGTAAAAAGGAATGCTGCCAACCTGGAGGATGCAGAAGTTAAACAGAGGAGAAGAAAAGTTGTCTGCTTCTCTGTTGGGCTGTCTTCTCTGCCTTGCAGTGGAGGAAATCACCTGCAGAAATACCTTCACTCGCAGGAAACTCCTCACAGCACAGTGCTTCTAGCCTACTATTCCTTCTTCCTTCTTGCCTGACTCCCTAAATTTTCAAAGTATTTACGCTTGACCAATTGTGCCTTCAGAGAAGATTTCAAAGGTTGATTTGCATCGACATAGTGTCAGGGCTGCAAATCTGCCTCTTCTTTCCGCTGGAAACCAAGTATCTGTAAAATCTTCCAAGTGTCCCACATGGAATCTCTGCTTAAATACCCATAGCTGAAGGAGATGAACTGTTCCTTTTCACTTGCATAGTACCTTCAGCTCGTCAGAGATGACTTGCCTGTGAGACCGCACTCCTTTTGGAAAGGGTGAGCCACAGGGATAGCTGAAGGATTCCCGTGTTGCCTAGCCGAGCTCAGCGGCCAGCAATGGGTGCTTGTAATGGCACCAGCATCCACGACTACGTCAGGCTTCTGGGATCAGACCAGCATTAATCCCTTACCGGGCTTCTTTCAGGCATTTGTCTGACAGATGTTATCCCGTGCGTTTATTTTCCATTTTTAAATCGCAGCAAGGAAACAATGCACGGCTTAACTTGATGTGTAAAGTTGTGGGTATTGCATGGGCTGTCACCGTGTGCTCTGCAAACCAGGGATCTACCTTTTCACTTCTGTCCCAATTCCCTTTCTCCCCCTGGGCTCACCTATAGCTATGGGAAAGACCCGGGAGGGACGCGTTTCCCTCCGCAGCCCCAAGCCTCGGCACGTGGTGGCCGCGGAGCCGATGGCCGCTCGCCTCCTGCCCCGCTGAGCCCCGCGGGGCTCCCGGCCGCCCCCACCTGTTTTGCCCTTAACGGGGCCGGTGGGGCCGGGGGATTATTTCGGCCCCGGCCGCGGGCAGTGGCGGGGGGGGCTCGGCAGACGCGCCTTATACGGCCGGGCCCGGCTCACCTGGGCCGGGGCCAGGAGCGCCTTCTTTGGGCACCGCCGGGCCGGGGCCGCGCCGGGCCCGACACCCAAATATGGGGACGGCCGGGACCGCATTCCTGGGGGCCGGTCGCTGCCGCCGCCCGCCGTGATAAAAGGCTCGGCGGCGGCCGCGGCGGCCACGAGTGACCCGGCGAGGAGCGGGAGCCTCTCTCTCTGCCCGACGCGCGGAGCCCGCAGCCAGCCCAGGTAAGCCCCGGCCCCGCCGCCACCGCCCGCGGCTGCCGGCCGGCCGTGAGGCTCAGCCCCGGTGTCCTGTGCCCCCGCAGACACAGCCGAGACCATGTGTGACGAGGACGAGACCACCGCGCTCGTGTGCGACAACGGCTCCGGCCTGGTGAAGGCTGGCTTCGCCGGGGACGATGCCCCCAGGGCCGTGTTCCCCTCCATCGTTGGCCGCCCCCGCCATCAGGTACGGCGCACTCCCCCTCCGAGCCTCCCCGCACGCCCTGCCACAGCCGTGGTTGCGGATCCCTGCTGCCTTCCAGCCCTCCGCATCCTCCTGTCCTGCTGGGGAGCCCCGTGCTGCCGCTCGTGGAGAGGTTGCTGAGCCCCCGCTTTCCTCCCCTGCAGGGCGTCATGGTGGGTATGGGTCAGAAGGACTCCTATGTAGGAGATGAAGCCCAGAGCAAGAGAGGTATCCTGACCCTGAAGTACCCCATTGAACATGGCATCATCACAAACTGGGACGACATGGAGAAGATCTGGCACCACACCTTCTACAACGAGCTGCGTGTTGCCCCAGAGGAGCACCCCACTCTGCTCACTGAGGCCCCCCTTAACCCCAAAGCCAACCGTGAAAAGATGACCCAAATCATGTTTGAGACCTTCAACGTGCCTGCCATGTATGTGGCTATCCAGGCTGTGCTGTCCCTGTATGCCTCTGGCCGTACCACTGGTGAGTGCAAAGTCCTGCTGGCCCCTCTTCCCCAAGCAAGGATGCCCAGGATTGGTCCCCTACATCTGACAAGTGCTCTGCCCCCCAAGGGCAGGACCCTCTGTGGGCCACATCTCTCAGATGGCTGTTTTTTGTCTCCCCAGGTATCGTGCTGGACTCCGGCGATGGTGTGACACACAATGTCCCCATCTATGAAGGGTATGCCCTGCCCCATGCCATCATGCGCTTGGATCTGGCCGGCCGGGACCTCACTGACTACCTGATGAAGATCCTGACTGAGCGTGGCTATTCCTTTGTCACCACAGGTAAGCACCGCTCCCTCCTCCAGAAAATTCCCTCTCGCTTCCAACCATTGCACCTCCAGAGATGCTCTCACCCCATTTCAAGCCCTGAAAATGCTCCTCGTTGGGAGCTCACACGTGGTTGAGGGTCTGGAGTCCCAGCAGACCTATGGAGGCAGAGCAAGTGCTCCCGGTTCCTCCTCTGCAAACACTGATGCCTTTGCTTCCCCCTGACAGCTGAACGCGAGATTGTCCGTGACATCAAGGAGAAGCTGTGCTATGTGGCCCTGGACTTTGAGAACGAGATGGCCACCGCTGCCTCTTCCTCCTCCCTGGAAAAGAGCTACGAGCTGCCTGATGGGCAGGTCATCACCATTGGCAATGAGCGTTTCCGCTGCCCAGAAACCCTCTTCCAGCCTTCCTTCATTGGTGTGTGCCCCCTTCCCTCTCTCTTCCCTTGGCAGCTCTCCCCTCTCTCCAGAATGACCATGTAGAGCTCTTGCTTTGCACTTAACTTGTGCCCGCGTGTTTCCCCCTGCTACCCCCAGGTATGGAGTCCGCAGGTATCCATGAGACCACCTACAACAGCATCATGAAGTGCGACATTGACATCAGGAAGGATCTGTACGCCAACAACGTCATGTCCGGGGGTACCACCATGTACCCAGGTATTGCTGACCGCATGCAAAAGGAGATCACAGCCCTGGCCCCCAGCACGATGAAGATCAAGGTAAGGCTGCAGCACAGAGGTCCTGGGAGCAGCCTTCTCTTGCTGCCCGGCACAGAGCGCGCGGGGCTGTGCACACCCCCGTGCCTGCCACCCTCAGCAGAGTCTTGTTTACTGATCCCAGCTCTCTTGGTTTTTTCCAGATCATTGCCCCACCTGAGCGTAAGTACTCTGTCTGGATCGGTGGCTCTATCCTGGCCTCCCTGTCCACCTTCCAGCAGATGTGGATCACAAAGCAGGAATACGATGAAGCTGGCCCATCCATTGTCCACCGTAAATGCTTCTAAACATGTTTACATGATCGTTTTGCCAACCATGCTCAGGATGACGACCTTCAAGGTTGCAGGCAGCCGAGGGCCTGCAACAGCCATGTAACTTTCTATTTTGTAACGATTTCTGGTTACTGTTGCTGCAAAGCTCCACGTGACACAGTGTATGTAAAGTGTACATAAATTAATTTATTTTATCTCGTTTTGCTTGTTTTTAAAACCAACGCCCTGTGGAAGGAAACAAAAAACTTCAAGAAGCATTAAATCATCGGTCATTCTGTCACACCCCTAATGCTGTTGTTTGTCGTCATTTGCTCGGGTTCTTTCGTCGCTTGCGGACGTAGCGTGAGGGCAGTGGGCGGTGGGGCTGGACTCCCCCGAATAGGAGCAGGAATGGGGAGGGGACAGGACCCCAGCCGGAGGAGCCAGCTCTGTGACTGCCTTGGGGTGCAGGGTGCTCGGTGGCACTGAGGGCAGTGTGGGGGGTGGCTGTGTGTTGCATCGTGCTGCTGCAAGGGGGGTGCCCCGACACTCTGCGGTGTGCCAGGCCCAGGCAGGAAAGGGTTACCTGGAGCCTTTGCTTGCAAAATATTTCTTTTGGCTCAGCCTGCCAAAAAAGTAGCCCTGGCACGCTCCCGAGGAAGGCAAGGCTGGGGGTGAGGGCAGGTGGCCGGGTGCAGGTTAAATAAAGAGCTTTCCACTCCACTTATGGGAAACCCACCTGCCATCGTGTTGTCCCTGGGGGTCTGAGGGCAGCCGGGGCCACTTCCTCACCCTGCCTGGCACACTTGCCCTTGCCAGTGGTCACGCATGAGGAGCTGCTTGCGAAGGGACCACCCCCTCCTCTGCCCCCTTGAAACACCCCTTCCCGGGATCAGATCCTGTACTCAGGAACTCCCTGGGAGCCCGAAGGAAAATCCCAGGGGCTTCCCCTTGCCGCAGGCGTTTGCCTGCCCTGTTTGCCGATGAGGCAGAGCAGAGTGGGAGGAGGGAAAGATGCTCCTGGCCTGTCTCATTTCTCTCTTACTGGGGTGAGGGGGCTCCGGGACCCCCCTTTATTTCCGGCATTCTCTCGCACACACACACAAACCACACACACCCACATACACACTCACACACAGACACACGGACACCCCAGGTGCTCCACTCCCTCTGGGAGCCACCCTAAAGCCCTGCCAGGCTTGGCACATGTCCCTGGGTCACGGCACGTGTGCAGGAGCCATCGGCCTTTGAAGGAGGAGGACACCTGGACAACAGGACCCTATCATGAAAGCAGTGCTTGAGTTTTGGGGTGTTCTTTTGCTGTGCGAGACAGCAGGACTAGGGAAAAAAAGAGACAATTTTCAGATAAACTTCCAGCCCAGGAAGGTTTTTTGCTCTGCTGTGTCTATGCTAAGGGTGCATTTCTTTTGCATTTTGGCTGGCTTTACTTGCATTAAAGTGAGATCCATACATGAGTACACTTTTTTGTTTAGCCCCATCCTAAAGCAAAAGCCTGTGGGAGGAGCTGCCCTGGTCCTTCTCTGGTATCTGAGGGCAGGGATGGCCACAGGGCAGCCCTAAGGGCTCTCTCGGTGACAGGGGATGGACTGGAAAGTAGTTGCTTCTCAAAAAACAGTTGCTTCTCAAAAAGCAAACGCAAGGTTTTACTTGCCATTTGTGGAATGACATACTCCATCTGTCAGCTCCCTGTTGGGGTTTTGGGAGGTGCTTAACATTAAGTCCTCAGTACTTGACCCCTGATCTCAGGTTCAGTTGTGGCTTAGGTGGTGTTATGAGATGGATTTTAGGACCTGTTTCTGTTATTTGATTAAAAGACTGTTTTAGAAGCACAGATAAAAGTTAGCTTAGAATAGCAGCCTCATAGGTTAGACAGCATTCACAGACTCCACTTTTTCAGCTATAGTATTAATTTATGGTCCTAAACCCATGACAGAAGGGGCTGATTTTTGAAAGGGAAAGTGATGCAAAGCCAATCGCTCATCTCCAGCCTCATCAAAATCAAAGGGATCAGGAGAGGCTTGCTCCTTCTGAATGAAGACCTATATTTTGCAGTGCCAAACTTGGGTTTAGGACCACTCATGAGCACAGCTGTGGGCAGAGGTGAGTCCTTCAGCACTCAGAGTGTTGCACAGCCACTGCCTTGCACAGAGAGGTTGATGCTGCTACTGGCATTTGGTGTCATTCTAACCCACAGCATCAGGTATTCTCAATCTCCTCAGTGCCAATTTCATCCAGTTGAAGATAAACGCCCTAAAGTACATTCTTACAGCTGAAAAAAAAGACTGGTTTGTTATTTTTGTTGCTTAATCAATGATCAGGGATGCAGTGAGTCTTAAGGCTACGAAACCACCCTGTTCAGGTTTTAATTTCAGCCTAAAACACTCTCTTTATTCTGCCACTAGCCTTCTATTTGGGCTTGGGATTTTCCTTTCTATTTTTAGCAATTGATGACACAGATTGTTTGGAAACAGGTGAGTTGGATTTTCACATGGCTCACAAGCCCCATTATTGAGAAGGTGTTTTGGAAAGCTTTGTTTGTGCACAGCAGTCTGGGTTTGGTCTTTGTTGTGCAGTTCTCAGTAACTTCATTACCCTCCCTGCACGTCTAACAGTGCTGTTGGCAGCAGGCAAAGGATCCCCAGGACCCAACGGATCCCCAGGACCAAACGGATCCCCAGGACCAGCATCCTTTGTTTTGAGAGATCCAAAGGGATAAATGGGACATCAGGGGAGTAAAAGAGGATAGAAGGAAGGATGCAGGACACCCGTATGCTGTGAGAGGGAGAGTAACAGAGGGGAATGGCGCTTGCCTGTACCAAAAACATCCTCTGAGGCTGCAGCTCACTGCTTGCTCCACAGCCATCTGGATCTGGGGCTGGACCAGGGCCGAACAGTACTCCATGACTTAAGTCTACAGCTGCATCCAGTGGGCAATGTAAGGAGCTGCCCTCAGTCCCAATATCACCCAGGGATGGAAAATCTGGGGAGAGGCAGAGTCCTTGAAAGGACAAAAATTTTGTGGGGCTGTTTAGAGAGCTTGGGAGGCACAGTCATGACAGGGTTTTGATGTAAGCTTCCCCCAGATCTCCAGAAGCCTGGGCCATTACCTCAGTTATATAAGGAGCTAAGGGAAAACCTGGGATCGGAGGGAAAGTCTTGAGGGAGCCTCTGAACAAAAGAGCGAAGGAAATCCTGGAGAAGATGAGCACACTGGAGGGGTTTCCTAATTTTATTTTGATACAGATTTTGCTAAAGTGGAAATCTGTATTCGCACACAGAGGAGAATGTGGCACAGGATGGGCTACCCCCCATCAAAGGTCATGGCTTTGTGCAAAGGGAACTAACACCCCAACACGCTTTTCCCCTTGAGTTCCAAAAACTGCAGAAACAAAAAGCACTTTGACCCACAGTATTTACTGGGCTTGGTTTTGCTGAGAGGACCTGAACACTCCCTCAGATCCAAAATCAGTGCAGCCTCACTGCTTATTCAGCTGACTGTGTGTCTCCCGTGGGCATCTGGCCAGTAATATTTATTCAATGAGTTTTACTAAAGGGACAAAATAGAGGCCAATTGAAAAGTATCATTACTTTTGACAGGAAACTCCTAAGCAAAAAATTCTGTGGCAATCTTTATTTCTGAAAGTGAGGCATTAAAATGAAGACCTTTAAAGCTTCAAACAGTTTTATTTCGTAGGAAAATTTTTTGCTGTTTCTATTTCGTTAATCCACAGGAAGGAATAATTGAATGGAACATTTCTTGTTAGGGTTTATCTGTTTATTTATTTATTTTTGGACCAAACAGGTATTTTTATTAAAAAAAAAAAAATTAAAGAGCCATTCAGTTGTATAGATTTTCATGGCGCATCTCCTGGGGCTGGAAAATGCAGTGCACAAGGGTGACCATAACCTATTGATCAGCCAATGATAACTGCAGGCAGTGCTGGTGTCCCACGTGGGACAGACGCCAGTCAGGATGGGCTGCTTTAGCAACAGGACCATTCGGAATATCCCCCATTCTTGGGAACTTTCCCTGGAATTGCTGGCAGCTTTGGGGATCCTCTTCAGACCCTCATGGCCAGAACATGTTTTGGAGGGACCAAAATGTTATGGCTTCAGGCTTTGGGAAGTAGTTGTATTTGCAGCTGGCAAAGACTCTGCTTTTCGTTTGTCCAGGATCTGAAAAATAAAGCAGCTTCTGATTGCTTTGCAGCAAGGAAAGCAGGAGCATTTCTGGCTCCCACTAGGGCTGTGTGCTGTGCATGATGGAGATGAGGGGATGTTGGAGAAGTCTTTCATTGCCCCTGTTGTCTCCTTCTTCCCCCTCTCCAGGGCACACCGTCAAACCTTGAAACGACACTGCCCTGTGCTGAGCTGGGGCCAGCAGTGTACAAAGCCCCCGCACTGTGGTGACCCGGGGCAGCTCATCCTCTGCGCTTGCAGGGACCACAGCCAAACCCCGTCTTGTCTCGGCTGCTCAAGGCCACACTCTGAAAATAAAGCTGCAGCTTGGAGGCAGTTCTGCCTGTTGATGTGCAGGGAGTGCCACAGGCAGCCCGGGAATGAGCCTCTATGTAACCCCACCTCAGGGAGCTGCATATATATAGATCCCTGGAAGCACTTTTCTTCCTTGGCACATCCCTCCCGCCCATAGCTCCCTCCAAACAAACACTCCCTGCTCCCGTGTGCCCTCACTGCTTGGCTCCCAGCAGCTTCTCTCTCTTCCAGGGTAAACAAGGCTTTAAATTTGAGAAATCTACTGCTGAAAGGAGGAGGGAAAAGGGGGAAATTGCCTTATAAGAGGACTCTCACACATGCTCAGAGAAGAGCAGCCCAAAGTCAGCATCAACAGGCATCAGCCCTTGCCCCTGGTTCACAAAGACACGAGGACCTGAGCTGTATTCGCGATGGAGGTCATGCCTTGTTGCACGTCAGCTGGCTTGTCCTCTTTCCAAAGGAGCAGTGCTGTAAGGCTCCAGGTACAGGTGTGTAAGGAAACCTCTGTACGGATGTAGCTCTATTCTTTTCCCAGGGAAAGAGCTGCGCTGGTGCCTGGTACATGCAGGCGGGGACAAGGGTGCTCCCACAGGCAGATTGATGGTGGTTACAGAAGAGTCACTCTTCAGCTCACACCACTGGTTCATCAAACCCCCTAGACACAGACATCATCTAATCTGTTTGAGTGCAAAACGAAGGGAGTTTACATTGCCGTTTTTGGTGGCCAGTGCTGAGCTGCTGGTGTTGCATTGGGTAGGTCAGGGTTGGGAAGGGGAGAGCCGGAGAGCGGAGGAAGGGCTGGAGGCTGGAGCAATGCAAGAACCACAGCACTGCCAGCCGTGCTGAGGGAGCAGACAATGCCAGAACAGTCCTGCCCTCCCCAAACCTCCCTGTGGCTGCAGGAAGAAGACTGCCTGCAGAGGGAAGGAGGGGACCGCGCAAGCAGGAGGAGACCTGAAGCAGATCAACCCGTAAGAAGCCAACAAGGTTTCCCAGGGCAACTGTATCTGCTTCTGTAAGGCTTTTTAATTCCCTTTAGCAACAATAATCCCAAAAATAGTTACAATAGCAGAGGCACAAGAGTCTAAACCGGTCTGAGTTTGCTAGCATTGAACAATGCTGTCACTGGACTATCTGCCTGCGGAGCACAACCACAGGGCACAAAGGGGAGCTCTGCCTGTCCTGCACTACATTCCACGCTGAAAATTAAGAGGTCCAGGTGCTAAAGCTGCCCACTTTCTTGCCACAAGTTTTTCGGAGTGGTGTGTGGGGACTGAGGCACTCTGGAAAAGGCAAGGTATTTTCTCTATAAGGATTTCTTGTCCTGGAACCCCTTATCCCCTACACCAGAAAAATTAAAAAAAAAAAAAAAAATCAATAGAGAGCTACCAGCAATGCCTTATCCCAATCATTTTGAAGTAGTGATGGTGTTATTCCTTCCTAATCCCAGCAGCACTGCTGCAGGTGACAGGCCATGTCTCTGTGACTGCAGGAACCTAGCAGTTTACATTGAAAAGTTGGTTTTCTTTCTCCTTTCTACTTTCCCATACCAAGCCTCCATCACAGTTTTCCTCTGTGACCATGAGCAAGTCAACACTCAGAGCTCTGTTTGTTGCCACCAAAGTGGCTTTTCTATTTTCCATCTCAAAGGAAGATAGAGAGGAATAGCTAATGCCCATGAAGAGTTTTGAGATGTTGTCATAGAAGGTGTTTGGGGAATGTGAAATACTTGTAATCCTAAATTTAGCTCTGAAAGTCATGCATCCCAGTTTTCTGGCACAAATATCAGAGAAAGTCTTGAAATCTGAACATTTTCCAATTGCAGCCACAAGCTGGAGGCTGCAGTAGCCACAGGTGGTTCTGGGAATCTCTGGCTGTGCCTCCTGCAAGTCTTTTGCCTTGCTGAGAGCCCAGACCTCCCCCTTCCTTCCAAGCTGTTCCCACCAGGAACCCAAACCGCCAGCAGTTTCTGTCCTTGTTCTGGGTGTGATGGCTCCATATTTGGCCTCCAAGAGCCCTGTGTGATAAGATTATTCTTCAAACCTAATAGAAGTGGCAAATTAAGGACAATTACAGTGTTCAAACCAGTCAACTCAGGGAGAATATGAGAAATCTCTCTTTATATGGGGTAAATGTTTTAGGAGAAACATGGTGATTGATTTTAGACCTTCTACTCTGAGACTTATTTTCTCTTTCTTTAATTTTTGTTAGGCCACTGAAGCCAGCCCATCCTGGCCAAGACTGTGTATTATGATTCCTCCATTCACATTTGATGGGTTAAATTCCAGACAGGTTAATAAAGAAAACTGGTTCTGCTTAGACAGCAAAATATGGTATTAAGTGGAACTTGGATCTAAATTACAAAGTCAGCTTTAAAAGGGTGTCACTTAATCCGTGAGGTGCTTAGCCTCTGCTGACACCTTGCTTTATTTTTTTTCAGCTCCTACTGCACAAGTTCCTGAGTGGAGAAGCAAATGTTTGACAGAACAGTTGACGTAACTCCTGTCACATAATCTTGATCAGAATCCAGATCAACCTCTGTGCAAACTGGAGATGCTTGGTTTCTTCACCAGTTGCAGCTTCCCATGGCAAAGGCTGCAGCAGGACTGCGGGCAGCCCAGGGAGTGCACCTGCTGAATGTGCATCACCGTTTAAAAATAAAAAGGGGAGAGAAAAGAATAACATGGAAAATATTGCAAGGTCAGCAGATGGCAGGGGGAGGGCTCATGCCTGGTCTGGGGGGTTTGGGCAAGGACGGAACAAATACTGGGATGGAGGCATAGCCACGTAAAGAGAAGGCATCTGGGATGTTCTGCAGCACAGAAGTAATGGAGAAGGCTCCCAGGGTGCTGTAGTGACATTACACTCAGTATTCATTTCTACTATTTGTGCATGTTAGATTGGCTCTATTTCAGCATTGCAGCAAAGTTTCAGCCCACGTACCCAGTCTCAGATACTCTCTGCTGCAATGCAAACCTGCTGGAGTTGATTCAGCCCCACCGAAGCTGAGGGGGGAACAGTGGATTTGGTTAATTTTTAAGTGCTTGAATAACCAGGGCCCAGATTAAGAAACAAAGTTATAGCAATAAAAGTGAACACACGAGGAAGCAGAAGGGAGGAAGAAGGAATAATTAATTTTGCTGTTTTAGGTCCAGAACCTGGCATGGCTTGAGGCCATGGAATGTATAAGATGTATGCATCGAATCAGTTGCCTGTTCTGTAGAGATTTTATTGCTCATTTCACAATTCACATATATTTTTCTCTATTTTCTGTGGAAGAATCTGTCTGAACTAAGGATCAGTTGAGCAAATGAAGGTATAGAAGAAAACTGAAGAGCAGTAAGACCCAAGTCTGGACCACAGGCGTTTTGTAGGAGTTGTAGTTTTGACAAATAAGATATGTGGGCGAAAAAAAAAAAGCATTAAAAGAAAAAATGTTTTATGACATAATCATCATGCCATTGGCTTTGTGCTGGGAAAGAGTGCCAAGTTGAAGTGCTGGAAGTGAGGGCAGGCTCAAGCTCCAAGGAGGTATTTTCTTTTCTGTCTCTGGTTTATCTCTGACCAGCACAACAGTAAGTGGCTTTGGAATAGTTTTGGAGAAAGTAACATAAATATACTGACTTCATATGGGAAGGGTGTTTTCATATGCTAGGTGTAACTGTAAGGAGGGTTTGGTATTGCTAAACGAATATTTAAAGCAAATGTCTGATAAGTTCTTCACTGGCAGTTTGACTTGTGAGTCATGTTGCACAGTTCCCAACCATGCCCCTCTCTATTTATAAAGCCATGCCTTGCTATATCTGACTCTCTAAATAAGCCTTTCAAATTGTGGAGGGGATTCTAGTGGCATAGTATGGGAACCAGGGAATAATTCAGAGGAGTAGGGAAGTTAGTAGGGACACAACAAATCACTGCATGCTGACTGTCTTCTGAAGAGCAGAGCAAATGTGCTGTTTGGCTTTTTCACCATGAAAAAGTCCAGCAGGCAGGGGTGGGTGGCTTCAGTCTGATGGGCACAAGGTCAAGAAAGAAGAGTAGGTGAAGGTTCATCTCAGCCAAGCCCCTGTAGGTGTTCCAGGACTTGTGGAGGAGCAGGGGGAGGTTACTCCAGGGAAGCATGCCAACAAACCCAACAGCCGGTGGTTTTCTCCCTATGCACAGTGCCTGGACGGAGGCTGGGGAGCTGCTGGAGCTGCTCCCTGATGCAGCTATGAATCGGAGTGGAGTCTCAGTGGGGGTCTCTGCCGGCATCTGCCCTGGTCCCTGCCACACACGGGAGCCCTTTCCGGGTCACTGCCCACCGGCTGGCTGCGGCTGTGGGGTGCCTCGGTGCTGACAGGGCTGAGACATGCGGGACCGGGACGGGACACATCTCCAGAGCTGCATCCTCCTCCCCAGGGCTCCAGCTGGAGCTGCAATAAAGCGTGTTTCCAAATGCTGATAACGTAGTGGTTATCAAGTAGGTGCAGGACAGGGGAGATCAGGCAAAGGAACATGAGGAATGCAATGTAAATTGTACTGGGAAGCACAGCAGGGGTGTCACTAAAGGCAGAAGGAAGAGTCCTGACCTGTTTTATCCATCTCGTCTTCACAGACAACAGGCAAGGAGGGACAAACACATGCAAATTGCTTTTAAAGGGTGGTTTGGACAAATGCATGATTTTATTTTTTCCCTGTCAGTCACTTTTCCTTGGTGATCATCTGCAAATGACTGGGCAAATGAGAGATGAGGGCTGAATGTGGGACATCCCGAGTCTGCCTTCGCAGAAGCAGGGCCTCATCACATGTAACAGCTACTTGAGGAGACAAATGCCATCACTCCAAAAGTCTGCCCCTTCCTCCTTCTAGCTCCCACTTTATATACTGACATGATACCATACGGTCTGGGCCATCCCTTTGGTCAGTTTAGCGCACCCATCCTGGCTGTGTCTCCTCCCAGACTCCCATTCTCCCCCAGCTTCCTCCCCAATGTGGCAATACGAAAAGCAGAAAAGGCCTTGGCTCTGTGTAAGCCCTGCTCAGCAATAACAAAAACATCTCGATATTATCAACCCTGTGCTCAGCACAAATCCAAAACACAGCCCCACACCAGCCACTGGGAAGAAAATTAACTCTACCCTAGCCAAAACCAGCACACTTGGAAAGCAGACCGGTGGGGTTACAGCATCACCTGTTTCTGACACTTTAGTGACTGAAGGAACTGGTTTTATTCCTGCTCGCCTCTTTCTGTGTGCCTGAGCTAACTGCTCTCTGCCAGACATGGTTTGGCTCTGAAGGACTTCACAGGAAGCCTTCTTTCTTCACAGGAAGTTTCTTTCCTGTCCAGCTCAGCAAGGCAGCGCTGCCATAGCGTTCGTTCACCTTTACTGAGTGCCTTCCTCCAAAGAGGTTTTGGAGCAGACAGTGAGTCTGAGCACCGTTGGGTCAGCATTTGGAAGTAGTCACATAGGGCTGTACAACTACAGATGAATGAGCGTTTGATTCATTTGAGCCAGAGGAATATGTTTCTCTGGTCTTGCAGGGGGTGGGGAGCAGGATTGTGGGGTTGACAGGGATGCCCACACAGCTGTGGGAGTGCCAGGAGCACGGCCAGAGTCCCAAATTCCCAGTCTCCTTTCTCGGCAGTAAAGCCACCCACTTCATCAGCCACTGCTAGCAAAATGCACTGCTCAGTAAGCTTCTCCGGTGACCTTGGCTCAGTGAAGCTTTTTTAGCTTTGTATCTCCCAAGTTTCCTCACAGTGCCCATCATCTCTGATCCAGGGCAAGTGGCAGGTGCTGGGGCAGCAGGTGAATGTTGGTGCTGGGGCAGGATCTGACAGGCTCCACAACCAGCTCCTTTTCTGCTCCAGAAACAGCCCCCTACACCACCCTCGGCCCCCTCAGTGGCAAAACCAGCACAAAATTCTCCAGAAGCAGCGTGGCTGGTGCTTACAGTGGTGTTCCTGGACACGGATGGCTTACTTGGTGTGGCGTGGCAGGGACAAGGCGGTCAGAGCACCACGGATTTTTGCAGAGAGAAGTCCGGTTCACAGGAGGCTCAGGCTGGTTTCACACCACCAGGCTAGGGAGATGAAAGCCAGCCTAACATCACTCTCCAGAGCCAACAGGTTCCCCGTGCTGAGCAGATAATTAATTATAAACAATATATGCAGACGTCAGCACTCTCTAGGGGAGCAGCTCACAAGTGGTGCGCAGGTTCTTTTCAAGAGCATCCATTTGTCAAAACCATTCTCAAGATAATTTCTGATGCCTCGGAGGGATGCTGTGTTTCAAGCCAGGGCTTTTCCTGCTGGGATAGGTTTTGCTTGCTCCTCATCCTCTGAGAACTGAAATCTGAATGCCAAGCCATGTGACAGCAGAACTGAGGTACCCTTCTTGTAGGGATGCTGCAGGATCCATAGCTGCTTTTTGATTGCAGCTGGCCTTTTTGGTGACTGTCCTTGTGAGGAAGCAGCTTTGCTGGAGTGGGTTAGGATGGAGAGCACTAGTGGGGACAAACAGGTGTCTGGAGACAAACATATTAAAATTTTAATTTGGAGAGACCTGGGGAAATGGCTGTAGTGTTTGCTTTTCTGTATTTTAAATCAGTACTGTGTTTGCTGAACAGCTGGATTTCCTCCCAGGAAGTGATGAGGACATCCTTAAGACATGATGGGTGATTTTACAAAATGCTGTATGACGTGAGGGGCTGCAGATACACCTCCTGCTCCCTGCCAAGGTAGGCTGGTGGTTTAACTACGCAACTGGAGGAGGCTTGGGCTGGCGGGTGTGTGACGCCTGCTGGCCATGCAGGAGGGGCCGGGGTGTGCAGGACAATGCCAGACCACAGGCCAGGATGGCTGACATCCAGCCCTGATGGCTTCACAGTGGTGCCGACAGAAGGGCTGAGCCTCTGCCGCGGGGCTGTCCTGCCGCCGGCAGCGGCTCCGGCGTGCGCCTCATCCCCCCCAGAGTGTCTAGCTTTTCCTTGCCTTGCAGCAGCATTTCTTCCAGCTCCTTCCCACTGGCAGAGCTAGGGGGATGCCGAGGTTATTTATCCAGACCCAGAAAGTCCTTTTCCAAAAAGAAAACTGCAAAGCTGGTGAGCCGCCGGCAGTGCTTAGCACGTATGTATGTGCTCAGGCTGCTGGCCGGAGTTGCTACCAAGGCAAAGGAAGGGGCACGATAAGACTTTAATCTCCCTCCTCACTGGGGGATAAACGAACCCTGACTGCGGTGGCATTTCCCAGCCCGGTAGCCAAAAGGCTGATCAAACACCTCTCGCTAGCCGCCGAGAGCTGCTCTCAGGGGGTTTGCACTTCTGCAGACTCCAAGGGGTTAAAAATAGATCCCACCGCGCTGATGGCACATTTTATGTCCATTTAAAGGTGTGCCATGCATTTCCATCCTAACAGTCCTCTGTGAGACCTGAGCAAATGCCTTCATGGTGCTGACATTTTGTTCAAGGCTCTTTCCGCTTCCGAAGCCCGTGGCTGCCCGGGCTGGCTCCCCGCTCTCAGCGCTGTTTCGGGGGGCTGCATTCTGCATTTGGCCCCGGCTGCCCTGTTCTGAACGAGCAACTGCAGTGTGATTGCTGGCATGTCTGTGGTGTTCCCGCTGCAGTCCTGCCCCGACACACAACCAGCAGATAATGAGTTTATATTTCTAGGCAAGGCAGGGAGCTGCTCTCTAAATGAATAAAATGTTTTCATTTTTCTTTCTTTCTTTTTTCTTTTTTTTTTTTTTCCGATGAGGCAGAGAATACCTCTTGGAAAAGCGCCATCCTTTCTACTACTTGTTCGTGCTAGCTGTGTGAGATGGTGGTGCTACTTTTGAGGTGGACATCCCAGCAATGTGCCGTCTGGATGCCGTGTTCCTCCAAGCGTCCTCCTCGTGTGCTATAGGAAACATCTGCGGCTGGATCTCCGTGCTCCAGCCACCCCAGCTCGTGTGAGCCCCAGCCCTGGCCTGGCCCCCTCCCCGGCCCCTTTGGAGCTGCCGGAGTCGGGTCCTGCAGTGATGCCGCCTTCCCATCAAGGGTGGGCAGGGATCTGACCTGTGCACTGGGCACGCTGTGGCCGTGATGCAGGTAGGGTCCAGCCCTGGTCAGCACTGCAGGTCAGGCAATTTCCCATACATGGCTCCTGGGGCCAAGGAGGCTGCTTAAGGTCTGGATGGGGTGATTATAGCACACAAACGGGCACCTGAGCATATTTGGAAGAAGAAGAAGCAGCAAAGAGGAGCTGCTGTGGGTTCTGCTGTAGAGAAGAGCAGTGAGAGGGGGTGGTGTCGCTGGTCTGCACCCTTTGAAGCATGTGCTGCTGCTGCGTTGGCAGGGAGAGGGCAGCTGGGAGCGGGGAGCAGGGAGCAAGGCAGGAGCCCACGGCAGGGGGATGCCAGCAGGTTTCCTTCCCAGAGTGATGCTGGCAGGAGCCGTGTGCTGCTTGAAAAGGGGCTTTCTCTGCTGGCATCCGCCGGGTCACGCACAGCACCTCATGCCACATGAAACCCAAGAAAGCCTGGATAACTTCCAAAGGGTGGATAAAATTCCCATATCAAGCAAGCTTCACTGTGGTTCTGCTAAAGTCCACGGAGGTTTGCCTTTGTGGGAGGACCTGGGTACTTTTATAAGGGGCTCCATTCCTCCCCCAGAAGCCCCCAGCCAGTCAGCGTGGCTGAGACCATATTAGGGATGCCTCTCCCTGAGTCTGAACTGCGTGTTTCTACCACATTCCCCGTAGGAAGGCTCCCTGCAAGGTTCCTCTCTGCACTGTCTTAAAGAGGCAGTGAAGGCAGCATCTTTGGGGTGAAAGGTGGGGACGATGGGGCCCCGTTGCTTGTCCTCCAAGCCAGCACTTATCCCAAATGAGTATTAGTGAGGACAAGCCAAGGTGCCAGCAGGGAGACAAGGGAGAACTGTCAGCCTGTGCCCAGCCTACTGCTCGCGATTTTCCAGCTTGCCTTTGCCTTCCTCACCACCGTTTGCCAGTTTTTTCTTCTGCCCCTGTGCAATTTTGGAAGCAGTTTAGAAACTCAGCTCAGCAGCTGAGCCCTACCCCTGTTCAGAGCCGAACCCTTGATGTGACTGGTTTTATTTGGGATGAAATCTTTGTAGCTGCCCATCAAGAGGCTGGGAGTCCTGCTCACCTGCAGGGTACTGCTGAGGGCAGGTAAACCCCTCGCGGGAGCTACCTGCATAGTTTTCCTCTTGTCCCCATTGTGGCACTCTCCTCCACCCTGTGTCCTCATTAGGAGCTGGAGGTCCTTTGGGACTGTTTCTCTAGGTGGTCTGGGAAAAAACTTTTATACACTAGTTTTTCTGAACTGGTGCTGGAAGTGCTTCAGAAAAAAGTGAGATAGCTGTGGCAACCTTCAGTGAACTATCTCAAAGCACATGGTCATGGCACTGAGATCCTTAAATGGAACTTACGTTGGGATGAGTTTTTTGGGACTTTTTTTTGCCTTGAAGATCCACTTTTTTCCAGGGGGCGGAACAATGAGATTAGGTTACAGGCATTTCACAAACTGACAGTGAAATCAGCCCAGAGTCAGCACTGAGCTGCCAATAATTTCTGGTGTTTAAAACCAGATATGGAAATATGAACTTGAGCCGGCCTTGTTCCCAAGCCTTCTCATTGCAAATTCTGTGAAGTTTTTTCAAGCATTATATTATTTTCTACAGATCATTTGTTATTACCCATCAATTTAGTGCTTGGGAAACAGAGACCAACCACTGCAGGCTGCTGTTAGGTGCAGGACTGGCACTGGGCCACCATATAGGGAACTGTGAGGCATGTGGGTTCCTATGCTGGAAGAAACATTCCAAAGCCATAGGAACAGCTTCTGTCCCCATCACCTAGAGGCTGACTCTAGCCCAGCAGTGATGGTCTGAAGGACTGATCTTTCAGAGCTCATCGTTTCAGCAGCACTCCCTTACTGCCGTGAGAAAGGGAGTAGGTTACAGCACAGGTGTCTGTGTTTTGCCCCAAAAATGTGTGTTCTCTCAGTGACAGATGGGCTCTCAGGGGTAGCCATTAAATGGTGGAGATTTTGAATCCCTTGCTTGTGGCAAATGCTGTACCAGCCTCTTGGGTGTCATCCAGGGTCAAAGGGAGAAGAGGAGGATGAGCCTGGGATTGAAAAAAGAATATGAGCAGAAACAACAGCAAAAGTAATCCTGACCAGTGGCTGGATTGCTGCCCCAGAGCTCCAGAGGGAAGGGAGTGTGAGCCGAGAACAGCTTTGTGTGACCGTATAAGCTTGAGATAAGGCTGAAGGAAAGTGTGTGGGCTCAGATATTTCTCCATCACCTGTCTCTCCCTGAGTGAGTGCACTTGAGCTGCCTCCTGCCTCGACTCATGGAGGTGACATCCTGCTGATGTTACTGAGGCCAAAAACTCAACAATGTCTTGCACATTGCAAGTGACTGTGTCGGATTCTGCCACTTGGAGCATGATGCACTTCTGCCTTGAGGACTTTTTTGGAAGCAAGATCCCATCACATGGTGAACGGCCTCAATTCCTTATCCTTTCTTTCAGGCGAACTTCATAAATGTCAGGAGTTATTTCTGACAGACATTCAAAACCCAGGCATTTTCATACTGGGTTTCTTTGTTTTGAACCATCCCCTTTAAGCATGGTGAAGTAGAGGTGGATGCAGATGCCCACAGTGGCCCCAAGCCTTCAGCAGAGCCTTTAGATCGGAAATGGCAAGTGAATACCTGTGGATTCTTAGGGAGCAGCCAACTCTGGATTTACTCCCCATTCACTAACCTCTTAGGAAAAAGAGCTGTGGTGAGCAGCCACCCCCACACGTGCCCACACCCCACTGCTTGTAAGGAGCTGTGGGAAAACCGCATCCATCGTGAAAAACCATCCTGCACGTAGCTGAGAGCCGGGTCTTCTGCGCTGCCCATGGAGCTGCACATCTGCGAGCCAGGTCCTTGCCTTGGCCATGGGAGAGGCAGCTGCTGACCCAGGGTCACCAGCAAGCCTGCTGGTCACTGGGGCTGCTCAAGCAGGAGACAAAAATGGACAGGTGGGAAATGTGTCCCAGCTCTCCTCCCTCTTACTCAGCTGGCATGTAAAGTGGGATTTTTCTCAGACTGAGTAGGCAGCCCGCAAATGTGTTGCTGGGGGCAGTGTCTTGACAAGCACCTCGTTACTGCAGGCTGTAAGATCTGTTCCCTTGCTAGGACCCGCTTGACCAGTCAACAGTGGTGTGCAACCTTGCAACCTTAAGGGGCCAGGAAAAAAAAAGGTGAAAAAAAGAGCTGATACCAGTATGGACTTTATTCTTTTCCACTGTAACAATTTAAAACTGGGAGTTGAGCTGTGTTTCACACCATGTGGTTTGAACAGCCAGCCTCACTGTGTGCCCAGTCCAAGACTCAGAACCGCAGTAACCAGAAGACACTCAGGGGTGGGAAATGTCTCTCCCTGCTCCTGGCCGCATTCCTAGCACCCAACCCAAGGAGCTACATCTCTCTTTTTGTCTTTTAGCAAGGTGGAAGGAAAGCCTGAGTCTTTGACTGTTTGTCTTTGCCTTTGACAAGACTCAGAGGAGCTGCTATGGTTGCTGTGAACTCTGCTGCTATGGGTGCTTAGAGGCACAGCCACTCATCTGTAATGGCAAAAAGCGTCAAGCTGCTCCAAGAAAAATGTGAGATTTGCACCAGTAACAGGAATTTGTGATCAGAGCTGTCAGAAGAGGGGTTGCAGGGCTTTCCCAACAGGTTGCAACTCACATCAGCCGTGGTCAATTTTCACAGAGCTCTGGATGCCAGGATCAGGCAGTTCTGGGAGACTTCTGCAGCCGTGTGCACTACTGCTGACTAACCTGCCCCTAAGGGCATTTGAACCAGCTCTTCTGATCCTTCTCCCATGACAGTGTTACCCTGTGGGCAGCTGGTGTAGACCTAAAGAGGATAATAGCCCATGAAACCAAAGAACCTGCATCTGCAGAACTAACCAGGCTACTATTAACAGCGTGCTGGCTCGTTTTGTGAGGTGGCTGGGACAGCTACCCCTAGTATCTGGCAAAGATTCACTGATCTAGGTGAAAGCATAATTTGCAGGTCTAGGAAGACTGTATTTTTTCCCTGTCTGGCAAAATTTTCTTGCTAATTTGGATTTTATGCTGTTAAGTACTTTAAAGAGGCATTTCTCTTTGAGAAGCAGCTTATTTCTTTTTCCTGGTCTCTCTCTCCTCCAGACTTAACCAAAGCAAACTCAGCAGCCCAGTTTCAGATTCTGACAGCTCCTGATTTGGCTGGAAGACAGTCTGTGGATCTGAAAGATGTGTTGACATGTAATTTTTCCATTCCTACTGCATATAAACTGTCCTCAATCCCCACTTATTTCCTGGAGCTGGAGAGAGGTGCAACGGCAAAAGACTGCAAGTCAAAACCATGTGTAAACTACCCATGTGATTAGCCAGTGTTTTTCTGGACCATACTCTGCAAAATAACATCCACGCTCACTTTTCATTACCTGCTACTTTTTGCATAAAACTCAGGCTATCTCTCTGCTCTTGACGTTGCTGTGGTTATTTCAGGCAGAAATTAGGCTGTTTCCCAGCCCAGGCTGCTGTCCTTCCTGGTGGGAATGGTGCTCCCATTCAAATAGGGGTAGTGGAGGAAACTGGGACTCCTGGGGTTTGGTATCAATCAGTCATCTGTCACGGACCTGGTCAGAAACTCTTGACCTACCCGGACACCTGGTTTGCTACGTGTAGAAGAGCAATAATAAGGATTAAGAGGCATAAATAAGATCCTCAGGGGAAAAGTGCTTTAAAAGGAAAAAAGCGCGTTTAGAATTTCAGTGTCATGATTCAAATGGTCTTTATTTCATTCTTTAATGAAGGCAAAAATGCAGCAAAGTATGCACGGGAGGAAATTCTAATGTTAGTATCAACCTCATAAATGTTGCACTTCCTCATTTAGGAATCATTTAATAACTGGCTATTCTCAGTACATGTAAGTCTCTGCCATGAGGTATTGAAGCCAAAACTCATTAGGATTAAATTAATAATAATGTTTATACAGCTACACTGAGAATATCCAGAGCTGCTGTGTCGAGGACGGGGAATGATTCTTGTCTGGCACACACAGAGCTGCTTGGCTGCAGCTGGAGGGGTGAGGGAGGAGTTGTTCTTCACCCAGGACAGTCTCAGCATCGTGCCCCAGAGCTGCCAAATGTCTCTGGAGCTGGTTTGGGATGTTGGGCCCTGTTGCCTGGCGGTTGCTGAACTCTATGTGTCAAGATTAGATTGTGGCAGGGAGTGGAGAAGGTGCCTGTCAGCTACATTTTGCTTGCATCAGGCTCAGGTAATGTGTGAAGTACAACATCAGCTCTGCTGGATGTCTCTGCACACTTTTGTAACAAGTCTTCTTACACAAGCGATCCCCAGTTGCTTTCCAAGCAACTTGCTGCTGCCCCTTCCCCAGGCACTGTCGGATGTACACGCAAACTGTTGGATGGGAGGGTTGCGCTGTGAAGGAGAAACTTGAGCAGGAGTGTGAAGGTGCAGCTTACCTCACAGCACACGGGCAGCTGGGTGCTTGTTTTCACGTCAGCAAGAGTACTGAAGCCTGTGCTGTACTATGGAGAGGATGGGTGGAATCAGGTGCTAACAACACTGTGTTGATCATGAAGCATTGACACCTTGGAGGCTGTTGTGAAGATTAGGTACCTCCTCTGAAGAGTGCGGAGTTTAGGGAAAAAATGGCAGAAAACGGGAACTCACAGACTGTGTGCCAGGATCTAGAACTTGTCGTACTGGAATTTCCTATGTGATGGCTGAGACACAGATTAATGACTGGGCAGTAGGTTTATGAGCACCCCAGGAGAGTTTGGTTCTGCAAAAGGTGATCCCTTCCTGGCAGAGGAACCATCAGAGAGTATTCATGTACCTCTGATACAGCTGTGTCTTCTTAAACTGATGTCATGGTTCAACCCCAGCTGGCAACTGAGCACTATGCAGTCGCTTGCTCAATCCACTCACTCCTTGCTAGGATGGGGAGGAGAAACAGGAGAAAAGAACAGGTGAAACATGTGGGTTGAGATAAGAACAGCTCAATAATTGAAATAAAGTAAAATATGATCATACCAATTATAATAATAATAACATATGATGATAGCAATAAAAATGAGAGGGAGAGAGAGATAAAATCCAGGAGAAACCAATGCTGCACAGCACTATTGCTCACCATCCACTGACTGATGCTCAGCCCACACACGAGCAACGGCCAGTGGCTCCTGGGCAACTCCCTCAAGTTTACATACTGGGCATGATGTTGTATGGTGTGGAATATCCTTTTGGCCAGTTTGGGTCAGCTGTCCTGGCCATTCTCTCTCCTGGCTTCTGGTGCACCTGCTGGCGGGCAGAGCATGGGAAACTGAAAAGTCCTTGACTTGGGGTAATCAGTGTATTACCAACATTATTCTCATTTTGAATCCAACACACAGCACTGTACCAGTTACTAAGAAGAAAATTATCTCGTCTGAAACCAGGACAACAGAGAACAGAAGTCCTTTGGGAAAGGAAAAATTGATACTATAAAATATATGGAAAGAACAGGAGCATTTTCATAACCACAACTGAGCAACTAAAACTTTGCAGGTTGGTTCAAAATTAAGTTTTGTACAAAATAACATTTTATAAAAGGAAAGGAAGTTCTTCAAACCCCAGACCTCCCCTGTTTGTATGAAATCCACTTATGTCATCTGCTCGTATAGACTGAGTGGAGTATCAGAGTGAGAAACGAGACTCCAGGTAAATTAGGGAGCAATCTACTCTCCCCTCCAGACAGCACTGCTACAGCTGCTTTCTCTAGTGCTGTCTTCAGTTACAGGTGTTTTTAAACCTATTGTTCCCAGTTATTTTCTGAGAAATGCCCTCTGTTACAGCAGGTGGTGCTGAGGACATGGCTGGACCCCATTGGGACCACTAAGGGCAAAAGGAGAAGGCATCAGGGACAACTCAGATGCCACTGGAGCCCTCGGTGGGGATAATAAATGAGCGAGGCGGCTCCCAAATATAATCCTCAGGATAGCACTGGGTGGTGGGGGGAAGGGGAAAGTGCTGCATCTGCCTGGTTTTATTCCATGGAAGTATGTGGGCAAGGCTCCTGCATGTCTGCCTTGGGCAGGGCACCGTGAGTGTCACAGCGAGGAGAGAAGGAGCTCTCAGAAGGAGCTCCTCTCTCGTTTTTGAGGCCATTGAGTGGGGGTGAGTGCAGTACTATCTCCGTGCCTCTCTTCCCAGTAAATACACTGCCCAGACTCTGCTCCCTGGTAGCCTTATCACCACACACCCCTGAGAGCAGCAGGCAGAGCTGAAGGGAGCTGGGGAAGTAACGATGGGTCTTAAAATGGAACTTAACAGGTTTATGGATGCAGAAGTACAGCATGTCCGACTGCAGCACCAGGCACTGGGTGTCACTGCAATTGGCCTCTCCTGACTTCATTTTCCTGACTCGCAGAGGGACACCCTGGCTTTGTCCAATATCCTGCTGTCACGGGGCTTTTGACGTAACTGCAAGGGCTGGGAGGCTGTGAGGGCTGGAGGGACATACCCAGATGCTTCTGCAAAGGTCAGGCAACATCTCTGTTCCTGTCTCTTATGCCTGGGCACCACGGGGTTGGAAAGCCTCAACCAGTCCACACGAACACAAGGCTAAATTCTGCTCGATCTGAGCATCGATTAAACCAAGTCAATTCGGCTGCATTAGCTGTATCAAGGATTGCATCACTCTGCCGCGCGGGCTGTGTGTAACATCCGCCCCCTCACCTTAAAGCCACCAACACTTTCGTTTCGCTGGAAGAGTCTGGGCCAGAGCTTACCATGCCGGCAATCCGTGCCAGCTTGTGTTTTTTCATTTGTGTCAGTCAGGGGAAGCACAGGGCAAGGCAAGGAAAAATATTGTTTGCTTCCTTATTAGTTAAAAAAAAAAAATAAAAAAGAAAAAGAAAAAAAAAAAAAGAACAGTTTCATAGAACTGTTTCTGAAAATCCGTCAGTGCCCCCGTGTGTCGGAGCCGGGGCTGGCGAGAAGGCCGGAGAGCCTCTGTGCAGAGCCTGCACATGTCAAGGGCAGTCAAGTTTGCAGGTGTCCGAAATAGGGCGCTCGCAGCCCGTCGGGCAGCGGGTGGGGCTGGGCGGGGGGATCACACTGTCCCCTCCCAGAGGGGGGCTGTGAAGTGACGCTGTGGCGAAGGCTCTGCGGCAAACCATCTTCGAGGACAGCCGTGTCCCACAGGGGCACGATTCGCTGCGATGCCCTAAATACGGGTGTGTGAGAGAAGGAAATAGCCAGAAATCGCTGAAGAGCCGAGGGTGCGTGTCCGTGTGCGGGCAGGCAGGAGGACGGAGGGCGGCTGCAGAGGCCGCCCCGGTTTCCGCATTTGTCTCTAAAGCGTTTCGTATCCCAAGCGGCGGCGGCCGCCCAACGCAGGGCTGGATTAGGCGAATCCTGTTCTGGTGCTCACTGGAGACGGGTTTCCAAAGCAGATTAGTGCAAAATGGAGAGGGGTCCCTGCTGCTGCAGAGGCGTTCGCCTCCCCCCGGCCGGCCCCGGCTGCTGCCCATCCTCTGCTCTTACAGAAGCAGAACGGAGGGCAGCAGCTCCCCCGCGGTTACCCCGCGGCCCGGGGTGCCGCACGCAGAAGGCGCCGCTGCTGCTGCACCGGTTCTGACGCACTGCACGGACCCGCTGGGTTTCAGTGTGCCCCGGCAGGCGCTGGGCAGCGCCAGGCTGCCCCTCAGCCGGGCGGCGGGGAGGCTTTCCCGGAGTCTCACTTGGTGCCGGGATCACCCGGGCACCAGCACCCCTACTGCTGGGTCCAGGACTGCGGTGTATTTATGATTTATTTTATTTTATATTTAATTTAATTTTCGTTCTATCTCATCCCCTTCGCTGTGCCTTACGGCCCTGTCTCCCCGCTCCAGGCATCCCTCCCCGCGCGGGGCGGGGCCGGACGCCGCTGTTTGGATTTAAACGTAGCAGCGGGAGGGGGCGGGCTCGGCCGGCGGATCCCGGCTCCCG